>PVJO010009803.1:0-67549 GCA_004026905.1 Hystrix cristata
TTGACCCAGCTATTCCCCTACTGGGGATCTTCCCAGAAGAATTAAAATCGTCATACCACAAGGACATATGTACCACCATGTTCATAGCAACACAATTTGTAATAGCTAAGTCTTGGAAACAACCTAAATGCCCAACAACCAACGAATGGCTAAAGAAAATGTGGTTTTTCTATACTATGGAGTACTACACTGCCATAAAGAAGGATAAACTAGAGTCATTCATGTATAAATGGATGTTTCTTGAGAACATACTCTTAAGTGAAATAAATCGGACACTCATGAGCACGCATCGAATTGTTTCTCTGATTTGAGAGACCATAATTGTAAATAAGGACAAAGAGGTGTAATAGATATTACATAAAAGGAGGATGGTGAGCAGAGGAGAGAAGTACTAGAAGGAAAGAAGGGTAAAAGCAGAAAGGCAACAGGGGAAAAAGAGGGGAAAGGGAAAATATGGAAAATGATAAATGAACCTGCTGTAAATAGGGAGGGAGGGTGCAGAGGGGAGGGGGGAGAGGGGGGAGAACCAAGATACATCATCTATAGGTACAGAATTAATGTAATGAATGTGACCATTGTATGTAGAATGTACCAATACATGTTCTTGGCTTAAAATAAAAAAAAAAAAAAAGAATTTTTTGGGTCAAAAAATGTGCTTTATGTAATTCCATTTTCAATTAGGGAATGGAAACTTCATTTGTAGAAACAGCCTCCCTCACACTATCGGGGTATCATGTGCATCTTGAGATTTCATGCAGTAAGACCAGTACTGATTCCCACTTAGAATTAGATAAATGCATAATGAATAATCCAGAAGGGCATTTCAAAACAAAAGATAATTATATAATAGAAGGTAGTTTGAAAAACAACCACAAAACTTCTCAAGCTTTCAAATCTGCCTTCTAATTCACAGAGCTTTATCTCTCTTTCTGCCTCTCAGCCCTATACTCACCTGCCTACCCCTCACTGTTCTTTCAGGGCTGGCAGCAAGAACTGCTCTCTCTCTTTAACTCATGCTGCATCTGGCCTCCACCCACCCTCCTGAACCAGCCCAGGCCCTACTGGGGTTCAGACTCTTGCTGCTTCCTTCTCAGTCCTTTCTTGTAAGACTACAAACTTGTACCACATGTACTTTGCAGCTGGGTGTCTCTCACAGACCAGAAATCCTCCTCAGTCTCTGGTGTTGCCCTCTCTACTGCCCTGCGGCCAGAGCCTACTCTTGGTGGAAGTCTCCCTCTCCTGGCTCCTGTGATCTGTGGTTCTCTTTGTGACTTTGTTCGCTTCTTTGATTGTTCCAGCTCCTCTTGCTCAGCTTCTGTTGGAAATTCCACCCAGTTTCTGGTTTCAGCTGTTCCATGAGTCCCAAGTGAAAGAGATATTTAATTCTCTTCAATCATAGCCTTTTCCTGGAGGTCATTTCTGCACACCTGACTGTCACCCGAAACATGAGCATGTGGGAAAGAGAGGCCATCTCCCCGGGACTCTGTCCCGGACGTGTACCATTGCCTCCCCAGGCTTTGGCTTCTGGCCCTCTTGTTGCATTGAGGGGACATCTGAGAATCAGGAGTTGTCTCTTCGCTGTCAGCAGCCTGGGATTCACAGGGTGTGGTGTGTGTGTGGGTGCAATGTCAGTGTATTTCTCACTTTATTTAGCTGTAGTTTTTAATAGTCATATAATTTCCATATAGGGCATGAAGTAGTTGTGTGTTTAACTTGCATGAATAAAATGTACGTCTTTGTGCACACACAGGTGTCATTTCTCTTATGAAATCCTGAGGAGCAGGATTGCTGGTCATAAGGCCTGTATGTTGAACTTGCCTGGAAATTTGCAAACATGTTCCCAAAGTGGTTGTACCATCTTAACAATGGGACCCGAGATGTTTGGCACACATACAAGTGCATAAACAACAGAGTGCCAAGCGACAAAGCCCAGGAAAGGGAGGATGTGGGCAAAGGCACAGAGCCATGGAACATGCAGCTGTGGGTCGAATCCTGGCCTCTGTGTGGCCTTGAGAAACTTCTGCCCCTCAGCTGTGACTTTAATGTCCTTGGTCAGCAGTGGTGTTTCTTCTGTGGAGCTCCAGGGAGGAAAGGGAGGTACAATGGTGTTATGGCTTGTGTTTGGATGTACCCCAAAGCCTCATGCAGTCATAGGTGGGGCTTTTTGGAGATGGCTGAATCTAGAGTATGTGATGCTGGGATCAAGGGTGTGTGATTATTAAATTAATCTGCTGATTGGGTAGGATTAAGGATGCTGTACCCTGGGTGTGAGTGCTACCTGCCCTGAAGGTGGTTAGCCTGGATAAAATAGAAAGGACAGAAAGAGGGCTGGTGTCATCGCTTGTCGCTTGCTTGCTGCCTTCTTCCTTCCCTGCTTTGCCATGGACTTTTTCTCCTCTGCAGTGCCCTTCTGCCATGCCACCCTTCTTAGAGCTAGCCAACTGTGAAGTGAAACCTCTACAAACTGTGAGGTGAATAAACCTTTCTTCCTTTAACTTCGGATATTTGATATTTTGTTTCAGCAATGAGAAAAGTAACTAAGAGATGTGGTGAGCTGAGTAGCCAATGGGAAGCAGCGTTGTCCTTGATCCCATCCTCAGGATTAGAAATGACAGGAGCCTAGGAGGCCAGTCCCACTCATTTACCTGCTGTCCCTCGTGGATCAGCCCTGACAGACAGGCAGTGAGATGGGCAAGGGCTGGTTCTGAAACACTGTAAGACGTACTTTCTCTCATGGGTGGGCCTGGCAAGAGAAATAGCAAACCAATATATAAGGCACACAGGTGACTTTGCTCTCAACAGTGGTGTGGTTGTTGGCGGTCCCTCTAATACTGTGTGATGTATGGTCTGTGCAGTGTGAAGGTGGGCTGTGACAGGCTGCTCTGGGATCCCACATCTCCCTGAGTTGTGCTCAGCTCATGGGCTTGTGGTGGTGTGTCCTGGCCCTGTGCCCACCTGGCTGGGCCAGTTAGGGACACACATTCCCTGGCTGGTCAGACCTGTGCTATAAATCCCTGCAAACTCCGGAGGTGAATAAGTCCAGACTTTCCAAATGAACAGATTGCATGGGAAGAAACTAGGGTAGACATTTTACTTTTCAAAACTCCTGAGAAATATATCTGCAGTCTATTTGTAGACTATACTTCAAAACCACTGTTTAGCCACTGACAAAATCATTGAGATGGTCTACATTTGAAGCACTTTTCCTTACACTGAAGTGGATTTTGTGGGAGCAAGATTCATCTCTGAGGTCCTCTTATAGCACAACGGCATGTCTCCTGTCACCAGCAGACTTTGATAAGATGCACATGATACACTTTGCTAGTTAACAATTATCCCAGCTCTCATATTCCATGAGGATGGAACCTGATATGGGGTTGTTTTCCCCTAAAATGAAGTATTTAGTGGCAGCTCTGGATATGCAATATACAACTGGTATAGGCATATGTAATAATATAGTACCTGCATTGGAAAGGAAATTTTAAATCAGTAATAAAAGTTTATTTGAATTGTTCAAAGCCTAAACTGACTAGTTGGAAACAAAGCATAGTGTAACCAGTTCTCTCTCAATTTCATGGGAAAGACATTATAACAATTTTTCCCTTCAATCTGGGACTTTAGGGTAAGGTTGGTATACCTGCTTGGCAAAGCTTATTCTGGACATGGGTAGCACTATGTCAGATGGCCCCCATGACACACAGTCAGCTGCAGATGACAGATACATATTCAACTGCAGACAACACTTTTCTTGTGATTTGGAGCTGGTCACAGCTCTCAGTCAACCCAGAACCTCTGCCTGTTTTGTCTTCTAGGCCTACCTGTATGAGCTGGGCTCCAGTGCTTTCTACCGTCGGCTGGCAGGACACACGGACACCATCACCGCAGTGGCCTTCAACCCAGCTATCCCCCAGGTATGGTCTCCTGGTGTACTGGGTAGGTCATGTTTTCTCTGTTGCCTACAGCCTTGCAGTGTACCTTTTGTATCTGGCAGACTTTATGTTCGCAGAATTTTATTGTATCTGTTGTTATACAGAAATTAAATATTAATTAAACTTGAGTACTTGGGAATATCAATTTAACCTTGTTTCAATAAGACTGAATTTTGGATTCAGAGAGCACTATCCTTGTGTGATTGTTAAGTGTTTTGTTAACTTGCCATTTTCACTACATAATGCATTGTAGCAATCTAGTCCTTTTTTCCTTCCTCCTTTCTGCAGGCCTGGATAAGGCAGGAGGAAGTAGGGAATGAGGTTGTCCTCTAGTCCTTCCTTCACACAATAAAGTGAGGAAGTGGAATTTGAAAACTTGTTCTTTTCCTTTTGGATTGTGGAAATTTAGATGGTTTCCAGGACTTTGGCATTGTAAGTAATGTTTTGATGTACATCATGGGTGTACGTCAATGTTTTTCGATCTCTGTTTATTTTCTCAAGACAGATAATGAGTCATGTTACTGAGAAGGGCTCTGATGTGGACAGATGTGCCAGTGTCCCTTCGACTGTCTTCTTCCAGCTTTGGTCATTAATCTTTGCCTGCTCTGTTAAGTTCATTATTAGGAATCAACACCCCACTGTCATAACCTACTATCTTTGAATGCTAGTGAGATTACACATTGTCCATATGCTGCGAGGAATTTGAAGTTTTCACTTTAAATCACTTAAATTTTTACATCCTTTAGCTCTTTATCTTTTGGACTCAATGTTTTGCTTACTAATTTCCATAACATTTAAGTCAAAATTTTTGTTTTTGTATTTACAGTGTTTTTTTTTTCTAGATATGATTTTGCTTTTTATTGTGTTACTTTTCCTTTCAGACACAGCATTTGGTTTATTCTAGTTATTATAGACCCTAAATTTTTTCTCCAGAGAGTTTCTTGCTGCTGAAATCACAGAACATGTTAATGTTATAATGATTTCAAAATTTCTAATGTGTACCAATGCTAAGGGGACGGTGGGCACACAGGGAGTGCAGGTGGGCTTGTCTCTTCTGCTGGAGTGGAGGAGTGCAGAGTGGAGCTGATGCCCTTAATTATTATTTGTAATTACAATTTTTTAAAATGTATCAGTACCTGTTTGCATAATGGTCACATTTATTGTGGGAGGTTGGTTCATGTACACAATCCGTCTTAATTCTTCTTCTTTTTTTTCATCCCCTCCCTCTCCCCTCCCTTCCTGCTCCCTCCAAGTCTTGGTTTCATTCCCATTTGCAAAAGCTCTATTTTCCTCATCATTTTTTACCTTCAATTCTTTTTTTTCCCGTCTCCTTTCCCTCCTGTCTCTCTTCCTTCCTCCATTGTTTGTTCCCCCATCCATTGGAAAAAAAACTCCCTACTTCCTATTATACATAGATATGTGTATGTATATATATTCATCTATATGTATATCTGTATATATCTATATATAGAGAGAAGGATAGAGACAGAAAGAGAGATGGGGGGGGAGAGTTTCTCGTATCTGAGAAACCATTCTCTGTAAACATTGAAACTCTGTTTATGGTGGGGCTGCTGGGAGTCATCTGTAGGCGTCATTATATAAATAGAAGGACAAGGACAGCATCCTTACCTTCTAAGACCTTTTAAATCTCCAGTATTCTTCTCCAACCAATCTTTTCCCAAGCTTTACTTTTTAAAATGAAGACACACGGGTATGAAATTTCAATCCATCTGTTTTAATTGGGTCATCCTACTTCCTACTTTAAGAGTCCTGGGTAGCTTTGCCAAGGAAAAAGATTTGTAGAAATCTGAAAAAAGCACTGTTTCCCTTGGTGTTTAAATAGAACAAAAGCTAGGATACATGTGATGAGGTCATCAGTGGATTTGTAAGACCACATCATTTCCTCTCAAGCACGCGTGGTTCACGTGGTCTGTCTTGCCTGTCTCACCCTCAGTTCTCAGTCTGTGCAACAGAGAGCAAGTAGTAGGAGGAGAGCTTTGTGGCTGTGCCCCTGGGCAGCTGTCCTCATGCAGGGTCTCTCCCCAAGGGTCCTGTTTAAGGAGGAGCAACGTCTTCACTTGAGCTTTTTAAAGATGACAAAATAGATTGCTTGAAAATGAACAAACCTTGATTCCATACAAAGAGTTGCCCAATGTCCTTGAAGTATTTCTGGAAATGATGGACCCCATGTCCACTGTGGACCTCTCACCTCTTCACTGAAGCTGGTACTTCATAGCCTAACTATTTCTGATCTGCACTCATCCTTGTTCAAAGTTCTGTTTAGTCAGTTTCCACAGGCCAGTTTTTGGCTGTGCATTCCTCACTAGTTGCTCCTATGGGAGGGCACTATCCCCCTCACTATGCACCCTGCTGGTGGTACTTTTGTCTCAGGATGAAATCCACAGGGACACATGGAGACCCCCAACAGACCATCCAAGTAGATGGAAAGGAAACACATTCAGTTAGGAAGTCCGGTGCTGGGGGTGGGTTGCCAAAAATCACTCACATTGCCTAATGGAAGGCATCAGACTTCTTAACAGCAACTGAGACAATGTTAAAATCCTGGGAGGGTGGAATACAAGCAAAATCTAACCAAGACCAGGAGGACATCAGCTGCCTGCACTGAGGCAGATGAATGAGGAGGTAATAGGTAGACCTCAGAGTTACGGACCTTTCCCAGAGGGGAAATGCAAAATCAGTATTCCATTTTCTTCTTCAGAATGTGTATTTTTGGAAAGTTAGGTCTTCACTGTGGTCAACTAGTTATCTCATCTTATTTTCAGAGAAAAAGATCATATGACAGTCAGCTTTCCTGTTTCTGGGACAAAATACCTGACACACACAATTTAAAGAAGGAGAGGTTTATTTTGACTTACAGTTTCAGTTGGTTCAGTTCATGGTGAGCTAGTTCCAAGTCAGAAATGGTATGGGGCCTGGTGGAAGAAAGCTCCTCATGTAATGGCTCCAGGAAGCAAAGAAAGAGGGGGGACATGTCAGGGACAAGAGTACAGCTTTCCAGGTCACACCCTTGTGGGTATTTACAGTAGTGTCTATAGCTAGTATATGTTGGTGATGTGACAATTTCATTTGTTGTTGTTGGGGAAGTGTCATGAGCTCCCTCAGGAGTCCCACGGTAACGTATGTTTCCATAAGAATCACTATTTACAGAGAATGGAAGGGCATCTCCTTATTAGAAACATGGCTCAGGGCAGAAGGTGTTGCTCCTAAATGAGTTTATATATGCTTTATGGCACCAGATGGATTCATCCTGTTACCTGGCACAGGCAGTAGTCAGGCCGCTCAAGCCCGGATGTCATATCTCTAGGAAAGTGCAAGCCTTGGTGTTTCTCATGGACAAAACCGCATGTGCATATCTGTCCTACCTAGCCGGGGGGAACACACCCCTATGGTCATTGTTGCAGCCCAAGTCCTCTGGTCTTGTGGGCTACTCTGTGCATCCATAAGGCCATAGGGCCCACAGATGCTCACCCCAGCAGCTTTCGGTGATTCTCGCAGTACTGGAGCTCCTTGGTACTGCCTGGCACTTGTCTTGTTTCCATGCGGTGAGACTTACCTCCTTTCTGGGCCATTATGTGCTTCCTTGTTCCCTTTCTCCTCTCCTCTTCTCTCTCCTCTCCAACAGTGAAACAAGATACCTACAGTAAATATTCTGTTTTCAGAGCTGAGCTCCCAGTTCTGAGTGTCCGTGTATCCAATGCATGTCTGTGCATTGGCCCCTGGTTCGGTGCAGCTGAACTTTGCGAACTGATTTGCCTTTTGTAGGAAGCATTTCTCTGTGATGCGTTTAGCTACAGCACAGTGCCCAGAGGAAGAGTGAGCATTGAACAATCTCTGACACTGCTTTAACTCTAGAGACCTCCGTGTGCAGGTTTGTCATTTGATTTCAATGAAAGAAAGTTGTTTCATTCAGTCACAGTTCAGTAATGTTTCTCTTAATGAAAGATCAGTGAAAATTAGTGAAGGGTCCCTGCAAGGTGTTCTATAGTGCTGTGGTCATGCAGTATGATATGAGGGGGGGTGATGCCATAAGAATGTACTCAGGGGCCTTCAGCTCAAGCAACTGTGCTCTGTGTCAGTGGCCAGTGCAAAGGCCCCACAAGACTGCAGGCCCCACAGGTCTCAGGCTGTCATGGACCCTTGAGCAGGGCCTGACAGAGCAGTGTTTCTTTCTAGCCACAGAGGCCCTTACCTGTATTTCTCTAGGTGTTGTTAGTATTTACCTTATAAAATGTTTCTTTTTATTCTTTTGTAACTCATCAGTTTTTTTTTTTTTAAAGGGTGATCAATCACAGACAAAACTGAGTTGTTGAGGACAAATTGGTAGTCAAAGTTGAACTCATCAGCTAAAATGGTACTGGGTTTACAAAAATCCTAGTTTGAGGCGGGCCTTTGGGGCAGGATAGGTAGTGTGGCCTGTGCACAGGAGCGCTGGGCTTGATGTGCTTGATGACCATGTGTCAGGAGGGACCCTGGCTTCTCCTGCCTTGAGTCAGTGGGGAGGTAAACGTCACAGATTGCAGGGTCTGGTAGAAGTTTGCAGTAGATGAGACCTAATGATCCCATGAATATTAAATTATAGATCACAGTGGGCAGCGCTGTACCTTATCTGAGACAATTCAGTTACTTAGATGCTTCTAATTTAGAAAATTATACAAAATTCAATACTAAAAGTCAATCTTTTGATGGGAGACTTAGAATAAAGTTTCATCTTGGTGTAAAATTTTATTTTATTTTATTTTTTATGGTACATTTTAGATGTATATAGTGATAACATTCATCAAAGGGGATTTGTACCTGTACGTGATATATCTTGTTGCTTCTTTTTTTCCCGTTCCCCTCCCCTCCCCTTGGCTTACCCCCTCCTCCCTTCCCATTTACAAAAGCTTTGTTTCCATTTTTTTCCTTCTGCTGGTGTAAAATTTTACCCAAAATAGTTGGCTCTGCTTTGGGTATTGCCCTAAGCTGGGCCAAAAGACCAGGCCTCTTCCAGGTTGCACCCCTCCCCGCTCAGTAAGGCAGAGAGAATTGACTGTATATTTTCCAAACATTGACTTCTGGATTGTTTCTTTGGCCTTTTAACGGTGGTTTCTGCCTGCTTTAAGTGTGGATTCTGAGCAGAGCCCATTTGTTCATGCACTGGTTTTCCACAGGAAATGCAGGAGTGCCTAGACAGATGGTTTCCAGGTAGGATGGCACCCAGCAGGGCCTGCATCTCTGCCTCCAAGGTGCCCATGTCCTGGAAGCTGTTTATGCCCAGAGCTCAGCCTCCTTTTCTGCTTCTCTGCTTGTAGTACAGAACCGGATCCACTCCTCAAGAAAGGGGTCTCGGTGCACTTGCCTCTCAGTGCATCTACTGGCTCATGCTCTCGCCCCCTTGGAGCCTATCAAGAACACAGAATTGGTAACAGGGCCAGGAAATCAGGCAAGGAGACAGGTGGAAACTATTGGTGCCTGTAGGTGGGAGACAGGCATACAGGGCAGACCCATTCCAAGAGCTCTTCAGGGTCAACCCTCAGATGTGGGAGCAGGGAATGACTTTCTGGTACAGGTCTGGTGGCTGCTCTCTGTGCTGAGCAAGGAGACACAGAGCCTGGCTTCTTACCGAGGGCCTTCGCACCTGATCCTCTAGCCCTCTAAGACCTCCCCAAATGTTAACCACCCACAGAGATGAGAAGGGTCTGTGGAATCAATCCAGTGCTGATGTGTACCTGTCTGTACACCAATTTGCTGCTGTCTTGCTGTTGGTGAGCTCTGTCCTGTGTCTGCAGTGTGTTGGGCATGGCACCCTAAACTGCTTTCTAGTGCCCATTCCTTTTCAGCCCTCCTCTATGCCTCATGTGGATCCAGAAATCACAAAATTAAGTCAATCCTGGAACGTGGAAACTAGATCTTATCCTCATGGCTTGGATTTTTGATTGAACTCATTCCTTAGACTGTGTTAAGGGGAAAATATTTCTGCCACCATGTCCCCGCAGTTTCTCATCTTTTGAAACAGTGCTATACTTTCCTCCTTGTTGATACATCTTTTGCTCTGAATACAGTGATTTTTAAAACTATGCTCAACATTTTACCTGAATATAGGTCAGCTGCAGATGCAGTAGTGTGAGACAACCACACCTGGGAGGAGGAAGTAGGTATGGTTTGGCTTGGACTGGTGTGAAGGTCAAATGCCAGGAGAGACCTGGCTGCTGAGATCCTGGTGGATATGTGGCCTCCCATCCTGACTCACGGGGTTAGTGTCACTTTGGGATGTTTCACTTTTGCTGCCAGCTCCACTTCCTCTGCCTTTAAATCTAGCGATTCTATTCCTGGGCAGTCTTTAGAACCTCAGGGAAACCATGTAGAACTCAGAGCCCAGCCTCTTGGCTTGGCCCCCTCTTGGCAGGCCAGGTGGGCGAGGCTTCCTGGCTGGCTAAGAGCAGTTGCTGTCCTCAAGCTGCCGGGAGCTCCCCAAATTTCACTGTCTATGCTGCCTCTGAACTGCTGCCTTTTCTTCATCTGACACTGCTATCTCCAGCCTGGGCCAAATGCCCTCTCTTACCTCCTTTAGGGCCCAGTTCTGCTTACTCTCAGGCATTTCCACCCGGGAATGCCATGTTCTAACCCAGATAAAATGGTGTGGTCCAGGGCTTCCATCCTGCTTTCTTCTTAGTGGTCTGACCGCTGGTCACACTGTCCACCTAGGGCCCAAGTCTGGAGTCTTCCTGGTTGCTCAGGCTCCATCACCACCAGGGCCAGGCCCTGGAACACTCAGGGTGTCAGGCATGGACATAGCCTTGTTTCCTATTTGTAGCCAAAGCAAAATTGTTTGAGTTCGCTTGCAACATTTCCTTGTACCGGGTGCTTACTGTGTAACAGTCACTCTTCCTGAGTGCTTTGTTTATTTAATGATAGAATGTTAAGTCTTCACAGCACAGCAGGGAGCAGAGACCCTCCTCAGTTATCACAGGGACATGGAGACTAGGAAAACGGTCTCCTTCTTAGACTTACTAACTAGAACCGAATTCCAAATCAAAGTTTCTGAAACGTTTGTCTCTATCCCATGAAAGGCAACTTATATCCTATTGTTATGAATGTGACATTATTTTCTCTTTTAAATATTAAAAGGTTTTAAATGTTTTTATATAAACTGTTCCAGTCCAGGCTTTTCCTGACTGCCCCCTCCTGCCACATCATAAAAGTTAATTTCATTCCCAAGGAATCTATATTGCTTTCCTTTTGGAAACTATTATGCAGATTCTAGCAGACTCAACAGCCAAACCGTAAATTTGATGTCACACAGACCACAGCAATAGGTAGTCTGCCATCATCACATTACCTATTCTAATATTTGAGTAATGTCTGTAATAGTTGAAAATTACACTATGTGAGGTATTTGTCGTTCATTGTGTTGTGGCCTGGACCAGTCCAAATGAGAAATGAAGATGGTGAAACATAGTCAGAGGATTGGCTTCAAGCTTTGTGGTTGCCAGAGAATTTCTTCAACAGAAAGTCCAGGAGCTGAGCCATGAAGCCGGTAGGATGTTATTATTTGTACTGTAAACCATCCAGACCTTTCAGGCTACAACCCCCAAATGGAGTGTATTATGTTCTGTAGCACAGTACAAAGGATTTTCAACTTGAGGCATTGATGGCACAATCCGTCCCAGGATTCAGATGTAAGTGGCCTCCCCTGCACAGTAGTCCAAGTGTAAAGTTTCATGCTGTGGATTTATGGCTCACGCACTGTGCACAAGCTGAGTGGGTTGGAAAATCATGGTATGCAGAATGTACTTGGATAACGATTTTCCTTATATTGATTTGATCTAAAAATCATGGTAATTTTCATCTGAGATTATTTATTGCACTGGAGAAGAAAAATATACATCTGCCAGTAGAATTTTAGAAAATGAATCTATGCAGTCCATTTACTTTTAAAACAGGAAATTATTAGAAGCCAAGTGAGTTTTACGTTTAACACTTGGGGACTGAACCTAGGGGGTTATAATTTAGGGAGTTATTTACGTGCTGACTTACAAAACATGGCTGATCCTTTTTCCAGTCACATGTCACATCTGCTGGCCTGGACAGAGGCCGATGGTACAGCTGTCACTTGACATGGGACTCAGAGGAGCTGCAGGTGAACAGCGTGCATTTTGTGACTTGGAAAGTTTGAGGTCTGGAAAGCTAAAATGTTTGTATTTTCTAAGGATGTATACTGCTTCAATATTTTTATTTGGTTGTACCTCATATTAGTATTTTAAAGAATTCCATTTTTGGCAGTAAATATACACATAAAAATGCTGGAGTTGATAGTAGGATCTTGGTTACAGTACATTGTGATTTCCCGACAAAGCACGAACAAGCTGCAGCTCCCCTCACATTTTCTTGGTTAGAGGAATGGCAGGGGCCTGGTGGCGAGTCAGTGGTACATCTTTATAGCTCTCAAGTTTTGGCAGTTATGAATAAAACTACTATAAGCATCTGTGTGCAGGTTATCTGTGTGTGTAGACTAAGTTTTCAAATCTGAGGTAAATACCAAGTAGTGCCATTTCTGGTTTGTATGCCAGCAGTGTGTTTAGTGTTATAAATAACTGCCAAGCTGTCCTGCACAGCCCCAGGACCATTTTGCATTTTCACTGACAGTGAATGAGAGAGAGTTCCTGGGCTTCGAATCCTCATCACCGTTTGGGTGTCGGTGTTCTGGGTTTTAGCCATCTAATATAGGGATAGCAATATCTCAGTGAGGTTTTAATTCATATTTCCCTGGCGTCAGATGCTGTGAAGCATTTTTCATATACTTCTTTGCAATTTGTGTATCTTCTGTTAAGGTTTTAAGTCCATTTTCTAAATGAGTTGTTTGTTTCCTTATGTTAAATTTTAAGAGTTCTTTGTGCATTTTAAATAAAAGTCACTTATCAGATACATTTTCCGCAAGTACATTCTCCTATTATGTAGTTTGTCTTTTCTGTCTCTTGACAGAGTCTTTCACAGAAAAAAAGAGTTAATTTTAATGAAGTCCACCCTATACATTCTTGGATCATATCTTTGCTGTTGTATCTAAAATGTCATCAGCAAACTCATGACCATCTAGGTATTCTCCTATATTTTCTTCTAGAAGTTTTATTATTTTTATTTTTTAATGAAGTTTACTTTTTATTAGTATATATTTGTTATATGTATTGAACACATATGGGAATTTGTGTTCATCATAGGAAATTTGTACCTGTACATAATATATCTTACTACTTTTTTTCCCATTTCATGCCCTTCCCTTCAGCCCTTATTCCCCTCCCCATGTATACAAACTTTGTTTTCATTTTTTCCTTCCATTCTCTTTTTTATCTCCTATTCCCTTGCTTCCCTTCCCCTTCTCCCCTTCTTTGTTCTCCTTCTCATTTGAACATGTTCTTCCCATTTCCCAGTATTTATCCTGCATTATGCTTCTTATTTATGCTTTGGGTTTCACACGCAATAGAAACAATGCAATATTTAAAATTGTGTGTCTGATCTGATTTATTTCATTTAAGATTATGGTCTTGAGGTACAACCATTTTCCTGCAAATGATTCAAGTTTATCTTTATGACAGAGAAGTACTCCATTGTATATGACTACCGCATTTTCTTTATTCATTCATCTTTTGATGGGCATATGGGCTGTTTCCAAGATTTAGCTTTTATAAATTGTGCTGCTATAAGCGTGGGTATGCATATATCACCTTGGTATGTTGCTTTTAACTCTTTTGGAAAGATACCTTGAAAGGGAATAGCTGGGTCAAATGGAACCTCTAGTTTTTTGTTTTTTGAGGAATCTTCATGCAGATTTCTACAGTGGCTGTACCAGTTTATACTCCCACCAGCAATGGAGAAGGGTTCTTTTTTCCCCCATAGCCTCACCAAAATTTGTTATTGGTTAATTTATTGATGATAGCCATTCTTTCTGGAGTGAGATGAAATCTCAGGGTTGTTTTAATTTGTGTTTCTCAAAGGACCAGTGATGTCGAGCACTTATTCATATATTATTGTTTATGCTTCTTCATCTGAAAATGTTTATTCATTTCAGATGCCCATTTTTGGATTAAGTCTTTAAATTTGGACGGTCTGATGTGCTGAAGATTTTACTTTGATGTAATCCCAGTTGTCAATTCTTTGTAATATTTCCTGTATGATTGGGATTTTGTTCTAGAGCCCTTTCCTACACCTATGTCATCTAG
Source organism: Hystrix cristata (assembly GCA_004026905.1). Taxonomy (NCBI): domain Eukaryota; kingdom Metazoa; phylum Chordata; class Mammalia; order Rodentia; family Hystricidae; genus Hystrix; species Hystrix cristata. The sequence continues at coordinate 14,144 of PVJO010009803.1, forward strand.
AGTTTTCCTATTCTATCTTACCACAGATTAAGTGTTTCTGTTTTTATATTTAGATCTTTGATTTATTGTGATTTTAGTTTAGTTCATTGTGAAGATGTGAGTCTAGGTTCAATCTTCAGCAGGTAGAAAGCCATTTTTCCCAGTAGTGTTTATTAAAGGGGGCTATCTTTCTTCTAGTGAAGGTGTTTGGTTCCTTTATCAAAGATAAGATAGCTGAGTGTGCTTGGAGTTGTTTCTGCCCCTTCCACTCTGTTCCGTTGATCCTCAGGTCTTTTTCTTTTCCAGTACCATGCTGTTTTTATTTTTGTTTTTAAATCATGACAGCTTTGTAGTATAACTTCAACCAGGGAACTGTGATGCCCCCTGCCTTGCCTTCATTGCCTAGAATTGATGCTATTCTAAGTCTCTTCTGGTTCATATGAATTTTAGGATTGTTTTCTTGACTTCTGTAAGGGAAGTTAGTGGTATTTTTATTGGGATTGCATTAAATCTGTATAACACTTTTGGAAGTATGGCCATTTTCATTATATTGGTTCTGCCTATCCAGGAACATGGAATATCTTCACATTTTATCATGTCCTCTTTGATTTCCTTTTCAGAGTACTGTAGTTTTAAGTATAGAGGTCTTTCACTTCCTTGGTTAGGTTAATTCCTGAGTGTTTCATTTCTTTTGATGCTATTGTGAAGGATATTGTTTCCCTAATTTTTCTCTCGGTGAGTTTGTCATTGGTATACAGGAATGCTATTGATTTTTGACTTTGTATCCTGCTACATTGCTGAAATTGGATATTAGTTCTAGGATTCTTTTGGTGGAGCTTTTGGGGTCTTCTATGTAGAGGATCATGTCATCAACAAATAATAATTTAATGTCTTCTTTCACCATCCATATCCTTTTTATTTCTTTCTCTTGTTTTATTGCTCTAGCTAATGTTTCAAGAACTATGTTAAACAGAAGGGGTGATAGTGGACATCCTTGTTTTGTTCCTGATTTTAGAGGGAAATCTTTCAGTTCTCATTTAGTATGATGTGTTAGCCATTGGTTTCTCATAGATAGCCCTTATCTGATTGAGATAAAGACCTTCTATTTCTATTTTCTTTGGTGTTTTCATCATGAATGGATGTTAGATTTTGTCAGATGCTTTTTTTTGCATTTACTGAGATGATCATGTGATTTTTGTCCTTGCTTGTCTTTATGTGATGTATTGCATTTATTGATTTGCATATGTTGGACCTTCCCTGCATCTTTGGAGTGAATCCTACTTGGTCACGATGTGTAGTCTTTTTGATGATTTGGTGCATTCTGTTTGCCACTAGCTTATTGAGGAATTTTGCATCTGTGTTCATTAAAGAAATTGGTGGGTAGTTCTCTTTTTTGTTGTGTCCTCTTCTGATTTTGGAATCAGGGTAATACTTTCTTCCAGGAACATCTTTGGGAGTACTGCTCCCCTTTCAATTTCATTAAAGAGTTTGAGGAGTACTGACATTAGATCTCTGAAGTTCTTGTAGAATTTGGCAGTGGATCTGTCAGGACCTGGGCTTTTCCTAGTTGGTAGATTTTTTTTATTATTATTTCTTCAATTTCACTGACTAATAATGGCTTATTCAGCATTTTCATATCTTCTTGTTTCAGTTTTGGTAGTCCAGATGCATCTAGGAATATATCCATTTCCTCTGAATTTTCCATTTTATTAGAGTACAGGTTCTCAAAGTAGTTACTGACAGTCTTCTAGGTTTCAGCAGAATCCATTGTTTCATGCTTTTCATTTCTAATTGCATGGCTTTGTCTTTCCTTATTGCTTATTACTAAGTGGCTTTGCATATTTTGATTAATCTTTCAAAGAACTAACTCTTTGATTCATTGATTCTTTGTATTTTTTTAGCCTTAATTTCATTAATTTCTGCCCTGATCTTTATATTTTCCTTCCTAGTGTTAGCTTTGGGTTTGGATTGTTCTTGTTTCACTAGGACCTTGAGGTGCATCATTAGGTCATTTATTTGAATTTATTCTGTTTTTTCTGATGTGGGACTTCACTGATACGGTCTTCTCTCTCAGAACTAGTTTCATTGTGTCCAATAGATTCTGGTATGTTGTACTGGCATTATCATTTGATTGTAGAAACTGTCTCATTTCTTCTTTAATTTTATCTGTGATCCATTGATTATTCAAGAGAGTATTTTTAAATTTCCATTTGTTTGCATAGTTTATGTGATTTCTTTTGCCATTACTTTCTACTTTCAGTGCACTATGATCTAATAATATTCATGGGATAATTTTGATTATTTTGTATTTACTTAAGCATGCTGCGTTAGATAGTATGGGGTCTGTTTTGGCGAAAGTCCCATATGCTGCTGAGAAGAATGTGTATTTGGCATTGTCACATGGAACACTCTGTAGATATCTATTAAGTCCAGCTATTTGAAGGTTTGGTTCAACTATGGTATTTCTTTGTTGATGTTTTGTTTAGTTAATCTGTCCATTTGTGGTAGTGGCGTATCGAGGTCACCCATTGTAATTGTATTGGTGTTAATCTGATTTTTCATGTCTATTATGTTCTTTTATGAAACTGAATGTGCCAGTATTTGGTGCATATATAATTGTTAACACTTCCTATTGAATTGTTCCCTTAATATGTAGTGACATTCCTTGTCCCTTTTGATTAGTCTTAGCTTGAAACCCACTTTGTCTGAAATTAGGATATCAACTTGTGCTTTTTTTCTGGGTTCCCATTGTACAGGATATTGTTTTCCAGTCTTTGGTTTTTAATCTGTGAGTATATTTTTGGATTAAATGTGTTTCTTGTATGCTGCATATTGTTGAGTTTTCTTTCTTGATTGATTCTGCCAATCTGTGTCTTTTGATTGAGGAATTGAGACCATTCACATCAAGAGTTATTACTGAGAGATAATGACTTATTCCTGTTATTGCATTATTTTCCTGTTGCTGATTTTCTCATTTTTCCCCTTTTGGTTGGCTGCTTATCCTGCCAGGTATATTCTTTCTTTTTTACGACTCACATTTTTGGATTTAGTTTCTCCTTTTAGGCTATCCTTGAGGTGTTTTTTTTTTTTTTATGCTGGTTTGGTGGTCATTAATTTCTTAAGGTGCTCCTTGGCATGGAAATACCTTATTTCTCCACCAATTTTAAAGGGAAGTTCTGCAAGACACATAAGTCAGGGTTGGAATTTGTTATGTTTTATGGCTTGAACCACTTTGTCCCAAGCCCACCTGGCCTTTAAGAGTTGTGTAGAGAAGTCTTTGGTGATTATAATGAGTTTACATTTATATATGATCTGTTAGCTTCTCTCTAATAGCTTTACAGATTTTGCACCTGTAATGGACTTCTAGAATTTTTGAGTATAATGTGGTGTGGAGAGGTTCTCTTTTGGTCATGGCTATTTGTTGTTTTATATGCCTTACTTATCTGTATGTTTCTTTCTTTCCCTGTATTTGGTATTTCTTTATTCCATTGTTTCTGTGACCAGGTTTTTTATGTCAGTTGTATTGTCTTCTGATTTTTCACTTATTCTAAGCATTAGATTAGTCTTCTTTACATCATCTAGCAATTGATTGATCAATTTTTCACTTTCTCTTGTTGTTTTCAAAGTGTCTTTGAATAGTTGGTATTTGAAGGAGTCCTTGTTTTCTAGTTCTGAAATTATGTCCTCACATTGGTCAGTCCTGCTGTTCATACTTTCAATATGATTTTTAATCTCCTAGATTTCTGATTGAAACCTTTTCATGGACTCTAATTATAAACTGGTCATTCATGTTGTGTATCATTTTGTTTAGCTTTCTATCAGTGTCTTCTGAGAGCTCCTTTGTTAGATAGATTCCTAAGTATTTTATTTTTTTGTGTGCAATTGTGAAAGGTATATCTTTTGTTATTTCTTTTTTGGTGGGTGCATTGTTTGTGTATAGGAATGCTATTGACTTTTGGGTGTTGACTTTGTATCCAGCAACACAACTGAATTTAGTTATTAAATCCAGTAGTTTTTTGGTGGAGTTTTTTGGGTCTTCTATGTAGAGTATCATGTCATCTGCAAATAACAGTAGTTTAGCTTCTTCCTGCATGGGAAACAATACAAAGAATCAGTGCTTGGGACCACATGCTATTAAAAAGCTTTTGCACAGCAAAAGAAATCACCAATAGAGCAGGGCGAAAACCCACAGACTGGAAAAATTTTTTTGCTAGCTATCCATTAGACAAAGGTCTAACATCTAGAATATACAAAGAACTCAAAAAAAATTAAACCTCTCAAATTTAAAGACCCAATCCAAAAATGAGCAACTGAAATGAATAAACACTTCTCAGATGAAGAAATAAAAATGGCAAATAAGTATATGAAAAAATGTTCAACATCACTAGTCATCCGAGAGATGCAAATCAAAACAATGTTAAGATTCCACCTCACTCCAGAAAGAACCGTGTATATGGAAAAATCAACCAATAACAAATGCTGGAGGGGCTGTGGGGAAAAAGGAACCCTTCTCCACTGTTGGTGGGAATGTAGACTGGTCCAGCCACTGTGGAAATCAATATGGAGATTCCTCAAAAAACTACAACTGGAGGTTCCATTTGACCCAGCTCTTCCCCTACTGGGGATCTTCCCAGAAGAATTAAAATCGTCATACCACAGGGATGTATGCACAACCATGTTCATAGCAACACAGTTTGTAAGAGCTAAGTCTTGGAAACAACCTAAATGCCCAACGACCAATGAATGGCTAAAGAAAATGTGGTCTTTCTACACATTGGAGTACTACACTGCCATAAAAAGGGATAAACTAGAGTCATTAATATGTAAATGGATGTTCCTTGAGAACATACTTTTAAGTGAAATAAATCAGACACTTGTAAGTACACATCAAATTGTTTCTCTGATATGAGAAACCATAACTGTAAATAAAGACAAAGAGGTGTAATAATATTATATAAAAAGAAGATAATATACAAAGGAGAGAAGTACTAGAAAGAAAGAAAGGGGAAAAGCAGAAAGGCAACAAAGGAATGAAAAGGGAAAGGGAAAATATGGAAAATTATGACTAAACCTGCTGTAAATAGGGAGGGAGGGAACAGAGGGGAGGGGTGGGGAAGAGGGGGGAGAACCAAGATGTATCATGTACAAAATAAATGTGATGAATGTGACCATTGTATGTAAAATGTACCAATACATGTTCTTGGTTTAAAAAAAAAAAGAAGTAGTAGCCCCGTAGTGCAGGCAGTTCATGTGTGCCAAAGAGAAGTTGTGAAGTACTCCCTTTCAGCTGACAATCCTCAACTAGAATGAAAAGAATGCAGATTTATGTGGGCATTGCTAAGATCTATGGTGAGAATGAATTTTCTATCCGTGAAATTGTGAGGAAGGAAAAATAAACTTGTGCTAGTTTTACCAGCACATTTCAAACTGCAAACTTTACAGCCAAGTGCTTCATTAGAGGAAAAGACATTAAATTATAGGGCTCGGCTGTGTGGTTTCAGGTTTGCATGGGAGGTCTTGGAATGTCACCCTGTGGGCACAGAGACTCTGGTGAGTGGGTGACAGGGATTCCTGGTGAGGGCAACTCTGCACAGATGCCATTAGTGAGAAAAGCACAGGTGAGGGACCCAGGCTGAGCAGAGCCCTCTTGCTTGTATTTATAGCCCACACAGGGAAATTACACATTGAGTTAATTTCTTTATGCAATATTATCTTCAGAAAATATCGTGTAGGAAGTTTTGTTGGCACATAATGTGGACAGAAGCATTTTAAAACTTTCCAGTTTTATGTGTTCACTTTTTTGGTAGTTTGACTTTTATTTCTAAATCCAGACTTAATTCCATGGCTTGGACTGGGACTGTGGAAAAGTGCAGCATGCCGCTCCTGCCCTTGGGTCAGGGCGGCTCTCTTTCTCCTGAGGGTCTCTGTACACACACCACAGTACTGTGTCCTCTGCACAGGGATTCACAGTGCTCTGCAAGGTGTCCCTGCTCCTGTGGGCTTCCTGGGGCCAGGGCCCTGAGCTTCCGTCCTGCCCTTCCCTGGGCACCGCAGGAGCTCTGGAGCCCCATGTGTGAGCCTGAGAGCCTCGCAGGCAGGTCCTCTTTGACAGGATGCCCAAGGCCTGTCAGGTCTCCCTGAAGCAGTATGCAGAAGTGGCAGCTTCCACCCAAACCTTTAGCCCAAGGCCAAGTGCAGGGTCACTGGTGTGGGTCAGTGGGCTCCCTCTGGGTGCAGACTTGAACCACAAAGTGGGCCAGGGCCGGGGAGGACACTGTGGGACAAGTGCTCAGGGCAGGGGTGGTGTCCCTGGAGGCTTTTTGTTTTAGTCAGAAAAAATATTTAGCTTGTGGAACCAGCTCCTCGGTGTCAAAGATGGCGTGCAGGAGCACCACCGAATCATCACTTTTCAAAAAGGCCCTGAAATCATGAGTGAGGAAAATTCAGGTGCTACGCAAAGTCTGTCACCTCCAGCTGCTGGAAGTGAGTTTCCAGCCCCAGTGAGTTGTGACCTGGTGGTAACTGGCTGCAAGGATGACTGGAAAATACCTGGGACCAGACATCGGAGACAAAAAGAGCAGAGTTTGGGGAGGGGGGCAGACCAAGGCAGAGAGTGCACAGAACATCAGCCTGAAGAGTGAAGGTGCCCTCAGACAGAATCTTTGGGGACACAGCAATGCTCGGTAAATGAGAACTTGATGCTTTCAGGGGAAACAGCGCTGATATTCATCTCTGCTGGTCGCTGGAGCCTTGCTACTCAAGTCAGAAAGCAGACTCAGCAATGTTTCAGCAAACCCGGCATGGTCATCGCTGTAGTCCTGGTGCATGCTCACCAGTACTCACACCGGAGGTATTCAGTGTCCACCTGAACCAGCCAAGGAAAAATGTGGCTGCGCAGTCATCGTGTGGCTCACATTTGCTGCCTGCTGCTGGGTGGCCCCCAAATGGTGATTTCCAAATGCCAGGGCAAGACAGCTGCTCAGATTCCTAAGGGAGGCGTTTCCTTGAAGTCTGCAGGACACACAAGCCAGTGACTGCGGTGGTGTGCTGCTTGGCTGGCGTGTGGACACTCCTTGCTACCAGGGCTTCACCACCAGTGGGCACCTGCATGAAGGAACTGGCAAAACCCTGCTGCCACTACTTAATCTGTGAGTTGGTGAAGGCCCAGAGGGAACAGTTTATTGGAGTTGATAATCACATGGAAAAACAGAATAAACACAGTAGAATGAACAGTGCAAAACTAAAATAGAAATACAACACAATTGTATTAAGACAGCAGAATTAGAGATGTCTGAATGAACTGTACAAAATGGTCCCAACTTCCTCTTTACCCCGAGCTTGACCACAAAGTCACAGTATCCTCAGGAAGGACACTCCTTCAGTTGGGCAGGCCAAAACTTTAAAGTTTTGGCTGGAGACAACATTCTAGGAACTAGTTAGTTGCTGTCAACACTTCAGCATCACTATTAAAGAAGAAAAAAGTCAGAAAATGAGATAAAGATAATCTTTCCCACAAAAAGGAAGATCAAAGGAGGGAAGGAGAAGAGAGAAAGGGGAGAAGGAAGGAAGGAGAATGGAGTAAACAAGGAAGGGGGAAAGAAAGAAAGAGAAAAAAAATCCAGCCTGTTAATTTACCTTGAACTTACATTGGGCAGAGCAGGAATTGTGAGTGGACAAGGGGAGCTGTTGCCTCTAACTGCTGTGGCAGCCCAGTGGAAGGGAGCTCCTGGCCGCTGCCCATGCATTTCAACAGCGATTCATATAACAGTTTCCAACAGGCATTTCATCAAGGAGAGACTGAAGATGTATTTTCACTCTGCAAGTTTTGATCCATGTCCAGTAGACAAGTGCTGCAGCATTAACTATAGTGCCCACAGGGAAGGGTCAGGTTCAAATGCTATTCACCCTGGTGCCTTATGGCTTGGCCTTGGGGTCTTCTGCTGTCCTTGTGTCCTCTGCTCAGGGACCATGCTGCTGGGCATGTGTAGCAAAGCCTCAGGTGTTGGCGGAGCTGAGTGGGTCCCCAGTATTCATTTATCTTTCAGAATCTGTACACAGATCTTCTAAATGGCTCTACATGCAGGTGAAAAATTTTGTCATTAATAATTCATAGCTGCCATCAGAGATTCTTCTGGAAGTAATCCATTACACTTAGAATTCCCCCGAAGGGAGAACCTTGCGGTCCAGCCTGATGGCCAGGTCGGGAGCCAGCAGTGGGCAAAGACTGAAGCTCCCTTGGGACCACCTGGTTATCTGGTCTCCTGTTCACTTTGTCAAAGAAAATGCCTCCTCTAGTCTCTGTGAAGTACAGTTGCAGAACGGGGAAGATGCCTGGATCAGTCAGCTACACCTGGAAATGCACATGCTCAGCCCCCAATGTGTGGATCACACACTGCTCTGCTCCTGCCCTGGCTCTCTGCAGTCCCGGCACAAAGTGTTTCCTGATGTTGGACATTGTCCCCCTTGGGTCCCTGTGTCAGCACTGAGGACCAGGGGACTGTTACTGCAGTAGCAGGATGGTTACCACCACAGCAGCATCTGTTCTGAGGAGAACACAGGCGTTATCCTTGTGCCTGGAGTTCACTGACTAGGCCCAGTCTCCAGTGAGATGGGGTGCGGGATCCACAAAGCTCTTCGAGGGGTGCACGGTGCTGCCTGACACCCTCCGGCATCTTGGCCACGGTCTCAGAGTACCGAGGCCAGAGCTCCATCTCGGGAGGAGAGCTGAGAGCCACAGACCCTCACACCACAGGGCCCCTGCTCCCACTGCACACTGTCAGCATATTCATCGCTTCTGCATTATTTACAACTCAATGTTTCATTCCAAAAAACCAGTTGATAGGCTAGTTGTGATAGGCTAGTGATTCAACGCCCTTGTCATCTATAGAACATCAGTGATTTTTTAGGTTGAGCACTCACACCTGGGCTGCATGTGTCCACTGTTGCCGTGCTAAGCAACCCGCTGCGTTGCTCGTTGGGGCGAGGCAGTGAGATGGGGAGGGTCACTGCTGACCAGCGAGTCCTCTTCCTTCCACAGCATTCCTGAAGTTGAAACATCCTACCTGCAGAACAAGACACTGACATGATACTTTCAAAAGACAGTTTTACCTTCATAGTCTCATTTCATCTATTACTTTGGAGGGAAAAACAATATGCATATGTTAGTTAATTGAAGGTATGGAAAAGGTTTCAGAAAGCAAGTGACTCTGAATGCTGGACTCTGTTGTAGAACTGAATGTACGCAGTGACACTGACGTTCTTTTGTTGAAAGTGTACCCGGCTGCTCACTGTGACTCAGAACACACAGGAGCTAGAAGTGTATGCAGATAGCCTCTGAACACAGCTGATGGACGTGTGATGTCATTTTTGTTTTGCCTAAAAGCATCAGAGCACATATACTGTTGGTCAGGCATGAAAATTGGAGATGAAGGTAAAAGTGTTTTCCTAAGGCTGTTCTTGCTAGGTGGAGGCTCCCACATAGTGGGGGTGCATACCATGCTTTGCCTGCAGGACGAGCTTTATGTAAGTGTCTTGAAGGTCTGTGGGCAGACAGGATCCCTCCCTTTACTCCAGGTCAGGCCGGGAGGGTGGCCCTGGTGGTATACAGTCCAGTCAGGCTGTGCCAAGTGGAGAGCAGGGGGACATCGGCTTCTGTCCTCTCCCGTGTCAGGACTCACCAGAGGGAAGGAGCTGGCAGACTGGAGGCATGTAGTGTGTGAACACAGTCTGCCCTTGGGGTACATGTCTAAGCTGAATTTGTGTGGCTGAAAGGCACTGCTCGTTGAGTTTTGCAGAAACCACCAACCTGGTTTCAGAGTGTACGAAGTGTAATCAAAATACATGGTAAGTGTTTAAATTTTAAAAAATTGTTACAGTAAAAGACACATTGCCATTAATCCCTCTCAGATCACTCCCTTTCACTTCCAACACACTTATCCCATCATTCTTGCCTCTTTCTGAAACGGTTCTGGAAGTTCCCTTTTCTGAATGTCTTTACAAGGTGTGATCAAAAATACATTGAATGCTGCTGCCAAGGCCATCCAATCAGTGGAAGGGCGGCTCATAAAACATCACGGTGTGTCCTCATCCACCTTGTTCACCAGATTGGGCATTGTGGAGCTTCTGGCTCTTCCTCAAAGTCAAAATGACTATGAAAAGTGAATATTTTGAGTTAATTCAGCACATTCAGGCACTCCAGTGGTGCAATTAAAGACATTCAAGAAGGAAGACTTCCAAAACTGCTTCAGAAAGTGGCAAGAATAATGGGATAAGTGTGTTGAAAGAGAAGGAGAGTACTCTGAGGGAGACAACTGGCAACATGCCTTTTGCTGTAATAAACTTTAAAACATTTAAACACTCATTGTATTTTTTGACCGCCTGTGTAGGTCATCGCGTCCTGCCTGCATGTGCGAGCAATGATGTCTTCACACTTGTGCCTGTGTCCAGCTCTGTGTTCCTTGTGTTCTATTTTAGCTGCCATGGTGGAGGACGTGAGCTGATGCCTTGTTTGGATCTGTATTCACTTAATCTATAGTAAAGCTTGATATCACTGTGTGTTCTTGCCTGGCCTACATAACGTGCATGACAAACTACCTGTTCTTGTTTCTTACCCTTTCCTAACTGTGGTGTTAGTTATTTCACTGCTAAGTTTGGAGAGGTGTTTTATATCTGTACTCCAGATACCAGTGCTCAGTAAGCAGTTTGGTTTCTCAATACTTTCTCTGGTTTGTAGCCTGCCTTCTCTTCCTGTGTTAACAGAGTCTCTCATGGAGCAGTTTCTGATTTAGATGAAGTCCAATTTATTAATCTTTCGATTTTATGGATTGTTCTTTGGTGTGAAGACTGAGATATCTTTGCCCAGTCCTAGGTCCTGTTCACCTGTGATTTTTCTGCAAGTTTTATATTTTATATTTACATTCATCTCTGTGACCTGTTCTGAGATAATTTCGGTATAAAGCGTAAAATGTTATATCTGTGATGTCTGAGTGCTCTGGCGCTGTTTGCCAAAGGTGCTGTTTTTCCTTTTTCGCATTTCTCTTGTGCCTTTGTCAAGTGCCAGCTGCTGCACTGCAGTTGTGTGGCCTATTTTTCTGTGCTCTCTCTACTCTTTCAGTTCACATCTGTCCTGCCCCCAACACTGCACTGGCTGCTTCCCTGTCGGTCTGTACTAAGCTCTTGCTGAGGTCCAGGCCTCACTCCCACCTATAGGTAAGTTTGTCAACATTGATTTGGTTATTCTAGGGCAAGTGCCAGTCTACGTAAACATTAGAATAAGCTCATCTATGTTTACAGAATTCTTTGTGCAATCCTCTGCTGATAAGAATTTCATGAAACCTGTAGATGAATTTGGGAAGATCGACATTTTCACTATGTTGAATTTTCCAATACATGTAGCATGGTTTGTATATCCATATATTTTGATATTTTATTTCTTTTATTGCATGTCCTGATTTTTAGCATATATATACACTGTGTATGTTCTTTATCATTTTCTTTAAAATTAGTATAAATAATACTGTACTTTCAATGGTCATTGTGTCAGGTTGCAGGCTGGTGGGTCTTGTACCTTTGCTGGGAAAGTTAGCTAGAGACCCTTACTACAGGAGTGAGAGTACAACAGAATGGGGCTGGCGTGTGAAGGAGCCGGGACTAGGTCCCTGAGTTTCTGGGAAGGCAAGCAAGTCAAAACCCTCTACCTCTGTCCTCTGAGGAGTAAGGGTGGCCTGCGTGGTAGCCCATGGTGCTTCAGAGCCCTGGGACTCCATCCAGGGAGTGTGAGCTCTGTGAGCGCAGGCAGAGTCCCGGTCCCTGTCTGGGTAGAGCAGGATCTCAGTGTGAGAGCATACAGTTGCCCTTTGGGCCCCAGCAGGGTGCCGGTGGCTGGGCTGACCTGGGTGTCGGCTGGCTGCCCTCCCCACCCTGTCTCATCAGCATGTGGATGATGTTGCATTTCGAGACTTGGATGAGTTTACTTATTAGCTCTAAGATTCCCTTTGGGATTTTCTGGCTAGTCAGCCCTGTCACCTGCACACAGAGGCGGTTTGTCTCTTGTGCAGTCTGTGTATGTTTTGTGTCTCACCCTGCCGCCCTCAGTTCCAACTTGGCGCCTGTGTTGGCTGCCGGTGTGCAGAGGGCCCTTGCTTGTTCCTAGACTTGGGCGGAGCATTAAGGGGGATGTTGGTGGAAGATATTTGTTGATATTGTGTATCAAACTGAGGTGATTTTCCTGTCTTCCTAAGTGGCCGAGGGTGTTTATCATAAAGATACATTGACTTTCGCCAAATGCTTTTTCTGCGTCAATTGATAGCTCCTATTTTTTTCTTTTTTACCTTGTTGATACGATTATCTGTGGTATTTTCATACTGGATAATATAATGAATCAATATTTGAAAATCTACATGACCCATGAACTGATGTTACAAATTAATGTTGCAAGGTCATGCATCGGTGAAAACTCATACACGGTAGAAGGTAGATGCAGACATCTTAATGTATAAGAATACAAAATTGGAGAGAGATCATCATGGCTAGCTAGGTGGTAGCAGCAAGGGAGAGACTCTGATATGTGCACCAGAGGAAAGCAGGTACACCAAGGTAGGGGTGATAGAGAAAACTAGATATGGGTAAGTATATTGAAGGAGAAATTCGATTGACCAAAATCCAGTGTTGGGGGGGCACTTAGAAAGGGACCCCGGACTGCTCCTGGATTGTGGTACCTCTTAACCCCAGGCCGGTGTACATGCTATCTTGGGAGAGGATTAGGCACCCTGATTGAGGGAGCCAGCATTTCAGCAACAGCCTGGCTGATGGAAGAGACTCCCAGTCACTCTAGCCTTCCTACCAGGAAGAGGAACACAGTGAATCAGATAATCACAAACCAGCCCATCAGCAAAGCTGGAAGTCCAAGAGCAGTGTGTGAGAGGACACAAGCAGGCCCTTGGGAAAATTTGGAAGCAGTTGCACCACTCTGATTAGGGACCTGAATCTGAGTGCTGAGGAAACTGTGGCCCAGTGGGACCCTGGGGAAAAAAAGGGGCAGTCTGGGTCAGAAATAATTACCCACTAATTCTCCATATTCCAGGAGTGTTGTGCTTATGGGACATACTGCATGCCACCCATGCCCACTAGCAGATACCCACAAGGGAGCCCTAACACTCCCTGCTGGGGACTGCTGAAAGCAAGGAGCCCTGGGTCTTCACCAAGTTAGCAGGTTAGAGAGTGTGGCTTTGAGGAGAGTGACCAAAAAAAGATCTTAGGCAATTGTACAGAGAGTGGTGCCCAGGTCAGAGGGTGTCTACAGATTCACTAGATAGAAGGCTTGTAAAGGGAAAACAGAGATGACTGTAGGATTTGCCCTATAAAGAAGGGAGTGTAGAGTGAGACAACTCTGGAGGAGAAGTTGACAGAGATCCAGGCACTATGCCAATTACACTGCACCCTCTCTCCTCAAATTAACTGAGGTGGTTGGATCTTGGGACAGATACAAAGGCCCATAGTTTGCCACACCCAGAGACTGCTTACACCTAGAAGGCGAGCCTAGAGAGCAATCTGGACCCACATGCCTCTTTGCTCATAGGAGGCAATTAAGCAAACCACAATGAATGAGGGGCAGCTTGGAGACCTGCAATTAAACTCAGACTGAAATGTAAAGGGGAGTGTAAGGGTGCTTTGATTTTGTGCTTTTGCCGCTGTGCGAGGATTTCTTCTTGGTTGTCTCTTTTTTACTTATTTTTCTAAGTTTTTTCTTTTTGTCATTTTCCCTTTTCTTCTCTGTCCCTCTTTTTCATATCCTACTATCTTCCCTTCCTCCCCTCCTCTTGTCATCTGTTGTATATACAGGGAGTGTCTGTATATGTGCAAAGGAGAAAAAGAATTAACCAGTGCTGTAAGGTACTATTTAGTAACTTCTTTGAGCATGTCAGGGTAACCCTTACCAAAATTATGCATAGAGGATCCAGATATAGCCTACCAAAAATTAACAGGCTTCAAGAATTTTATAGATTCGCGTGATCTCTAACTATATACAACCCTCCTTCTTCATTCCTCCTCTTACTCCCACAAATATTCTCCCAAACACCCTTAACATGAGCCCTTTATTCAAGCCATTAAAATAATTCCAACAGAGTCTGATCTCCTGTCTGATTTTAACTTACTAGTATTTCTCTTCTCTCACTCTCTTCTTACTGACTTACCTCCTTCTCTGTCCGTTTCAGTTTTCCTTCCCCTCTCCCTCCACATCCCTGTCTGACTGTTAATAGCAGTATGGCACATCTGTAACAGTCATTGATAAAGGGGTGAAATTGTTAAAACAAGTGTTAATGCCCATCCGTGGTAGATGTATGGTTGGATTCGCTGATATTGTTATAACTGGTAAGGACTCTTTTCCTGCAAAACAGTGACCAAGTCTGATCCTATTAAGCTGGCAAGTCAGAGAGGTGCTAAAATGCAAACAGAGCCAAGGTCATATCACTGGAAAGCAGACCCTAACTAAAGAGATCTCCATACTAGCAACAAGTCTTTTCTCTGTAATTGAACTACAATCTTCAGCAGACACAAACACCTGTACACATGTACACACACACACACACACACACACACACACACACACCATGGAGAACATCATACAAGTTGAGCAATTATTTAAGGTACAGAATGGGGATACTTTATGACCTAATGGCCCCCTACATGATCATACCATGTACTTTATTTACCAAAAGACTCAAGAAGGGAGGGAAGGTCCTGAACTGGTCATATCCTTGAGACTGTTGATAAAAGATGATCCTGATTCAGCTGTCTGATCACTGTTGTTGGCCCAGCTGCCGAATCTCCAGAGCCCAGAACATTGCTTGTTTTAAAGAACACTTAAGCAATATTTATTGTGTGAATGAGCCTGATCATGCATCAATGGGAAGACTGGCAGAGCGATGCTTTCATAGTGTTTTTCTTCATTTTCAAGGAATCTGCATCAGAACAAGCCTGGCTTCATTACTCCATGCTAACTGGAGACCCATATATCTAGAAATAACCAGTAGTTAGAATCAAGGTTCATAAAAATAATCGATGTAGTTTGGAAAACACATTGTTGCAAGTATTTGATGTCCATGTTTTCCAGCTGTTAGAGTGAAAGTAGAGGTCTGGACTGGTGGGACTTGGCTGGGTGAGAAAAGCAGGCGTTGGGAGGGGCTGGTGGTGTGCACCAATATGGCGTATGCAGCCCTGAAGGAAAGCTATGATCGTGTTCTTGATGGCGCCCTTTAGGGAATCTCAAGATGAGAAGGTCCCTGAGTTGGACAGTTTCCCAGTTTCCCTTTTATGTGAACAATTAGCCCAGAACTTCATTTTTGTTCCCTTTGAGTCTGTTTTTGTTACTGCCACAGGGATAACTTAATATTTTCCAGAGATGAAATTTTCAGGCATGCTGGCAACTTCAGGGAATGCGCTTGTAAAGCGATCCCTCCATCTTGTGCGTAGTTACTGGTCTTAATTCCTATAAATTAAAGAATGTGGGAAAGATATTGGGTTTAATGGAGACCGAGTCTGGAGTGCAGGATTACCATCAGCATTTCCTGCTGGGTCTCACCCACTTTCTCACTTTCATTTTTCAATAACAACTCATAGACTCGTGCCCAGAGCACTGCCCTCTCTGAGCTCCCGTCCCTGCCCTTTGCTGCCGTCCCAGCCATCGCAGGCTGCGTGCTTTCGGGACAGCTGGACTGTTCCAAGCCTGGGCGGGTGGGGTGCAGGCAGACAGCGGCGCAGTGCGGGGTTAGGGCCCTGTGTTTGAAAGCCGCCTACGGCTGTTTTAAGCTTTAAGTACCTCTGGGCCTCTGTGAAGCCTTCTTTCCCAGGATAAGGTGAACTACTGGAAAAATCTTTTATTGCTTTTTAATTTTGTCTTTGGATTTCCATGATTTATGATAGATTATAAAGGAAAGGAAAAAAAAGAATTTTTAATCGATGAGTCTATTTTTCCTCTGTGGCTGAATTTAAGAATTTGAAATTCTTCTTGGTATTCTTATAGAGTTCCAATACCTTTTAATTGTGAGACCTGAGATTATCCAGGAAGAAATCATTGAACTTTAAAGCAAAGGAAGGCAAGAGGACTTGGGCGCGGAGTAGTGCCACAAGGACTCCTCCCGCTCCGGCTTGGGTCTGAGGGTTCTTGTCACGGCGCCTTCTGTGACACTGATGAGTGGGACGCTCGCAGTGTGGCGGCTTCAAACAGTGATGGGTGGAAGTGTTACACGACAGCATTTTTCACTCAAGGAAAGCAAACAACATGGTGGAAAGCATGCAGCCAATTCATCGGGCTGTGTGCAGGTGTTCCAGCTACTCCAGCAGCCTTTACATACAACTGAGAGTTTTTCCTTGAGTGATTCGCTACGTTATTTCCTAGATAAGCCATTTTTTAAAACTATACTTTATATAATTTACAGGAGAGTTAATAGAATTCATAGATTTTTTAAAATGCTAAAATATTTTGAAAATATAATTCCACCTTTTATCTGCCTGACAAATTCACGTAGGCTGATGTTAGAATATATGAACTTCCCAAAGTGGGAAAGTGATAAGAGTAAGAGCCCACCGTGAAGAAGGGGGGAAGATGACTCAAAACGACCAGTCAGCAGAAAGAGAGGGCAATACTACCAGCCTTACAGAAGTGAGGAAATCGTTATGAGCACGTGAACTACGCATGACAATAAAGCAGGTAACTCAGATGAAATGCACATATCCCTGGAAAGTCTCCCTGCCACCAGTGCGAGGAGTGTCGTCACCCATCCTGCATCCTCTGTAGTCACTGACAGTCATCACGTGTCACATGTGGTCTGTCCATGTAGCAACATGCAGAGCTCATGCTGTGTGCTGCGGCAGAACACACATTGGTGGCCACGTGCACTTGCACTTGCACTTTCCTGTCAATTCTTCTAATTCTAACTCTAGACCATGAATTGGGCCAGAAAAAAGCAAAAAATAGACAATTGGTCTTGCTAGGGAACAACACTTTTTTTTTTTTGGAGGAAATATCTCTTTATTAAACCATTTAAACTTAATCACGCAAACATTGTATTTAAGAATGACGCTCAGGATAATTTTGAAATAAACCAAATGTAAGTTATGATTTTTTACCTTTTCCACTTATTTTCAATTTTTCTTTCATCTAATTCCAATCTTATGTTTTTTACATTTCTTTATTAAGCCAAGAAGATTTATTAGTACATTTTAGATGTACATAATGATCACATTCATCACAATTTGTCCCTGTACATGATATATGAACTTCCCTGCCCCTTTCAACTCCTCTTCCCTTCCTTATTTACAGCAGCTTTATTTAAATTTTTCCATTTTTTTCTCTTTTCCTTTTTTTCTTTTCCCTCCCTTCCTTTCCCCCTCCCCCTCCCTACTTCTTCCCATTTGAATATTTTCTTTCTTTTTCACAATATCTATTATACATTTTTGTCCTTATTTACACTTATGGTTTCTCATACCAGGGAAACGTGCAGTATGTGCTTGTGTGTCTAATTTGTTTCACATAAGAGTATGTTCTCAAGGTGCACCCACTTACCTATAAATGTTTCAAATTTATCCTTTTTTATGACAGAATAGTACTCCATTGTAAAAAAAATCTTCTTTTGGAAACATCAGCCAGAGCAATTAGACAAGAGAAAGAAATAAAAGGAATAAGGATAGGAAAAGAAGAAGTTAAATTATCATTATTTGCAGATGACATGATACTCTATATAGAAGACCCCAAAAACTCCACCAAAAGACTCCTAGATTTAATAACCAAATTCAGCAACATAGCTGGATACAAAGTCAACACTCAGAAGTCAGTAGCATTCCTGTACACAAACAACAGACTCACTGAGAGAGAAATTAAGGAAACAATACCTTTCACAATAGCATCCAAAAAAATGAAGTACCTAGGAATCAATCTGACGAACGAAGTAAAAGATCTATACAACGAAAACTACAGTACTTTGAAAAAGGAGATTGAAGAAGATATCAGAAAATGGAAAGATATCCCTTGCTCCTGGGTACGAAGAACCAATATAGTGAAAATGGCCATACTCCCAAAACTGCTATACAGATTTAATGCAATCCCAATTAAATTACCCATAGCATACCTCATAGAATTAGAGAAGATAATCCTAAAGTTCATTTGGAACCAAAAGAAACCTAGAATAGTAAAAGCAGTTCTGGGCAACAAAAGCAAAGCAGGGACCATCACAATCCCTGACCTAAAACTATACTACAAAGCTATTGTAATAAAAACAGCATGGTACTGGCACAAAAACAGACCCCAGGACCAATGGAACAGATTAGAAGATGAAGAAACCGGTCCAAACACTCTCAGTCACCTTATCTTTGACAAAGGGGCCAAACAACCTCACTGGAAGAAAGATAGTCTCTTTAATAAATGGTGCTGGAAAAACTGGCTTTCCACATGCCGATGGTTAAAACTAGACCCTTATCTTTACCCATGCATTAAGCTAAAATCAAAGTAGATCAAAGATCTAAATATTAAAACAGAAACACTAAATCTATTGGAAGATAGAATAAGTCGAACTCTTGAAGACATAGGTGTAGGCAAAGACTTTATGATCGAATCCCCAGTTGCCCAGGAAATATCACAAAGAATCAGCAACTGGGACCTGATCTTGTTAAAAAGCTTTTTCACAGCAAAAGAAACTACCAACAAAGTGAAGAGACAACCCACAGAGTGGGAAAAAATTTTTGCCAGCTATTTCTCTGACAAAGGACTAACATCTCGAATATATAAAGAACTCAAAAAAATCAGACCCCCCAAATTTAAAGACCCAATCCAAAAGTGGGCAGCAGAAATGAATAGACACTTCTCAGATGAAGAAGTAGAAACAGCAGATAGACATATGAAAAAATGTTCAACATCACTGGTCATTTGAGAGATGCAAATCAAAACAACCCTGAGATTCCACCTCACTCCACAAAGAATGGCTAATATCAACAAATCATCCAATAACAAATGCTGGAGGGGCTGTGGAGAAAAAGGAGCCCTTCTCCACTTTTGGTGGGAATGTAGACTGGTACAACAACTATGGAAATCAGTGTGGAGATTCCTCAGGGAACTAGGACTAGAGATTCCATTTGATCCAGCTATTCCCCTTCTTGGTATCTTCCCAAAAGAATTAAAATCATTATACCACAGGGATATATGCACACCCATGTTTATAGCAGCAGAGTTTGTAATAGCTAAATCATGGAAGCAGCCCAAATGCCCATCAACAGCAGACTGGATTAAGAAAATGTGGTATTTTTATACATGGAGTATTACTCTGCCATAAAGAATGATAAGCTTGAGATATTCCTAGGTAAATGGATGCATTTTGAGACCATACTTCTAAGTGAAATAAATCGTACACACATGTTTAAATACCGCATAGTTTCTCTGGTGTGAGAAACTGAAGTGTAAATAAAGACTAAAATGTATTATTTTGGGAAAGGGAAGAAAATGTCCAAATGGGAAAGGGAACAAAGGAGGGGGAAACGAACAGAGGGACAAGAGAAATAAGAAATGGAAAGAAAAAATGGAAACAAAGCTTCTGTAAATAGGGAGGGAGGAGGGGGTGAGGGGAGGGTAACGGGAAAAAAAGAAGCAACAAGGTATATCATGTACAGGTACAAACCCCCAGTGATGAATGTTATCAATATGTACATCAAAAATGTACCATTAAAATAAAATAGAAAAAAAATCTTCTTTATCCATTCATCAGTTGCTGGGCATTTGGGTTGTTTCCAAGATTACCTATAACAAACTGTGATGCTACAAACATGGTTGTTGTACCTATATTGCTGTGGTATGATGCTTTTAATACTTCCAGGACGATACCAAGAAGAGGAATACCTGGGTCAAGTGGAACCTCTAGTTGTAGTTTTTTGAGGAATCTCCACACTGATTTCCACAGTGGTTGGACCAGTCTACACTCCCACCAACAGTGGAGGAGGGTTTCTTTTTTCCCACAACCCCACCAGCTTTTGTTATTGGCTGATTTCTTGGTAATAGCTGTTCTTTCTGAAGTGAGATAGCATCTTGGCATTGTTTTAATTTGCATCTCTCTAATGACTAGTGATGTTGAATACTTTTCGAAGTATTGAAATTCAAGTATTTGACATTTCTACTTCTTCATCTGTGAAGTATCTGTTCATTTCAGATGCCCATTTTTGGATTGGGTCTTTAAATTTGGGGGATCTGACTTTTTTGAATTCTTTATGTATTCTAAATATTAGACCTTTGTCTGAGGAATAGCTGGCAAAAATTTTTTCCCACTCTGTGAGTTGTCTCCCCACTCTGCTGGTGATTTCTTTTGCTGTGCTATAGCTTTTTAATAGGATGCGATCCCAGTCATTGCTTCTTTGTATTATTTCCCATGCAGTCTGAGTTTTATTCATGAAGTTTTTGCCTACAGTCATGTCCTCAAGAGTTCTCCCTATTCTATATTCCCACAAGTTTAGTGTTTCTGTTTGAATGTTAAGATCTCTGATCCACTTCAATTTTAGTTTATGCTGGAAAAACTGGCTTTCCACAAACCAAAGACTAAAACTGGACCCATGTCTCTCACCATGTACTAAACTAAAATTGAAGTGGATGAGAGATCCAAACACCACTTTATTATGCATTACTGTTGCATCCTTGCCCCGAAAGAAGCATCTGACAGATCAGTGCTCGGGTTGGTTGGCCTCTCACCGGTGCTGGCCCCTCCTCTGCTGCTCCTGGGATGACTGGAGGTAACATCTGCCTCCTGCCAGTTGCCGGCTGCCCCAGGATCAGCATGTGGTGGATTTTTGTTTCAAAAGGAGGCTCAGGGGAGAAGCCAGCATGGACGAACTTCAGGAGGAAAAACATCGAAGGGTGAAGGTCATTCTCAATCCAGAAATCTTCACTGTTTCCAAAATCTCAATCAAAATGCAAAACAGCAACTCAGAAGTGTGGAAAGCAACCCGAGAAAACCAGCAGCAACCTGCCACATGAAATGTTAAACAAGAAAGTTAATCCATTCATTCAACAAAATACTTCTTGAATACCATGAAAAGTTTGAGTGAAGAAGGCTGGTAGGATCCTTATTTTGCTGGAATTTAACCTAGGGAAACATACAGAGAATAAACATGTAAATAAATAAACAGAATAACTGCGGGCAGTGTTGGGTGCCATGGCAGAAACAACAGAATAAGTAGGAGTGAGGCTGAGTGAGCTGGGCTATGACAGCAGAGCACACAGGCCTCTCCGCAGCAAGACGGTGCTGGTCTCAGAAGCAGCTGTGTGCGTCCTGCGGGGGTCCTGCAGTTCTTCTTAGAAACCAAATGCTCTAACCGTAGAATTTATACCCGGGACTCAAGGCAAATTTAGAATCAACCTTTTGGTGACTGATGCATTGCTTTTACTGAATTTATGGCACAAAGAGGCTGGCTGCCTCCTGAGGGAGGTAGGGTGAGGAGGCACAAGCTCTAGGCCTCTGACCTCCTGTCCCACAACATAGTGGCCTCGACGCCCGCAGTCTTGCACACGTGGACTTGGACCCCAGACCTTGCCCTGCCATTGATAGTGGAAGCTCTAGGTCCCTCCTTAGACCCACGCTGCCACACGTGCCAGCTGGTGGCAGTGACCCCAGCGACGCCTGGAGGAGTGAGCATTCCATGTATGTCAGTTCTGCCACACTGTGTATGAGGCCTGTGACTGGAGGTCTCTAGAGCCATCGTGCTGGGTGTCTCAGAGTGAATCCGTGTGTGTGCGGCACAAGCCCCTCGCAATGGGGCGCCTGCATGTCCAGCCACATATTTGCAACTGTTTGTATTTGTAGCTTTTGAGCCCTGGCCATGAAAGATGGTTCCTATTATATTTAATGGTTGTTGATCTAATATCTGGCTGGTGGAAGATATTTGTTCCTGATGGTCTGGCAAAGCTTTTGGCCCTGCAGTCTCTCACTGCCGTGGCCGCCAGCACCGAGCACACTGTGGTCACTCTGCAGGAATGTGACAGTTGGACCATAATTTTAGTTCTGCTCAATTTCTTTGTAAATGATTTATAAACCCAACTTGAAAAATTTATCTTAAAATAAGTTGCAGCATTTTAGTGATACTCAACACATAGGATTCCAATTACACATCTCATTCTATTATTGCACAGTGCTAACGAAGTTTATGATTACAAAAATATGGCAACTTTTTTGTGTTCAAGAATAAACAGTATTAAAGTGAAGAACTAGGGAGTATCAAGGGAAAAGATGTGATGACGGAATTTTCCAGAGATAAAACTCCACAATGTAAAGGCTTGGGCTGACTCCGGCGGTGTTGAGAGTGGGGTCCGTTTGGATGAGCCTGCCTAACGCAGTCATTCAGCTATATGGCTGAGTTAAAAAGTGGGTCATATGTGGTGGTCCACCTCTGTAATCCTGGCTACTTGGGAGGTCAAGGTGGAAGGATCACAAGTTGGAATCCCCCGGGGGAACTTAATAAGATCCTATTTGGAAATTTAAAAAGCTAAAAGGGGTGAAGATGTAGCTCTGTGCTCCCTGGGTTCAGTTCCTAGTACTGAAAGGAAAAAAAAAAAAAGATTGGATCATAACTCGGTTTTAATAAGCATAGTTTGGTCATGACAAAAAATAATTTCTGTCATTAATAGAATCTGTGTACAATCTGTAGTCATCTTATGGGAATGTAAGATGAAGATATAGAAAACAATATGTTGCTGTGGTTTTTATTTTTTAATTTCAGAGATAGTATTTCTAAATATCTTTTACTTGTTAAATAAATAGTACATTTTATTTTAGAAAAAAGAAAGAATAAACATACAAAACAAAAGGATGGAGTGAATGTAGAAACTGTCAGGCTTTTCCCCTGAATGTGTGTGCGTACATCTGTGTTCACGCCCACATACACCACACACATGCACACACATATGAAAATGAGATTTTATTGCAAAAGATGTTTTTTAGCCTGATTGTTTTTACTTTTTTTTTAACTATTTTTGATAGTTGCACATAGTTCTATTATATACGTGTACTATAACTCATGTCCTATTATGTATTAAAATAGCTTCCAATTTGTTTTGGAAATACAAGGCTGATTGTACAATCTGGTCTGCATTTAAATAAAAAATTATTAAATAAAAGACACATTGTCATTAATTCCCTCGGAACACTTCCCCTCACCTCAGACACACTTATGCCGTCATTCTTGCTGCTTGCCAGAGCAGTTCTGCACATCCTCCTTTAGGAGTGTCTTTTTGAGGTGTGATAAAAAATACAGTGAATGCTGCTGTGCTCCGATGCAGTGGAAAGGCAGGCTGGTAAGAACATTCAGGTGTATTCTCACCACCTTGTTCACTGGATCTGGCACCATGTGACTTCTGGCTCTTCCCAAAGTCAAAATGACTCATGAAGGTAAATGTTTGGAGTCAATTTAGGACATCAGGACAGCCGTGAAAGTGCAACGGCTTCAGTGTGAAGACACTGAAGACGCAGGACTTCTAGAACTACCTCAGAAATTAGCAACAATGATGGGATAAGGTGTTTGAAAGAAAGGAAACTATTTGAAGAGGATTGATGGCAATGTATCTTTTACAGTAATAATTTTTTAAAAGTGCAAACATTCACTCTATCTTTAAATCACACTTTGTACATACAATGTTATGATTAGCATCTTTTAAACACATTTTAATATTAGTGTGATTAGTTCTCAAATGATTTTTAGAAGTCTACTTACCAAGTCAACATACTTCTTAATAGCGTTTGGTCAATATTGCCAAATTTTCTCAAAATAGAGTACAAGCCAGTAGAGTACAAAGAAATTGTTTGCATCAAACAATGACAATTATCATTTTGAAAGTGTTTGCCATGCCGGGACCCCGATGTTTTCCCATACTTCAAGGGACCAGGAGAGGAAGCAGCTGGCACTGTGCCTCCTGCTGGGTGGGCGCTGCCCTGCTGCCTGGGAGCCCACCTGGTGGGAAGACTGCATTGGGCAGGCCTGCAGGGAGGAGCTTGTTCTCAAAGGCTGGGCATTTGCTGTTCAGATTTGTGAATTATTTACTTGCCCTTTAAATCAAGTTTTTCATTAACATACCATTTTTATTTTAATTATTGATGCCTTTCCATGTGTTAAGATATTTTTCTCATTTTGTGACATTTAAAAAATTCTAAGTTCTATTGGAGGAATTATATTCATTGATCCCTATTTACATGATTCATACTTACATATTTTCAGCTATCCCTAAAATGTAATCCTGTGGATTATATTTGTAAATATGGTATTAAGTAAGGCTGCTTCCCATTTATTTTTCTCCTAAAGGATCAGTTAGGTGCCCATTAGGAATCGTATTTTCCTTTCTGATTTGAAATG
Organism: Hystrix cristata; assembly: GCA_004026905.1. Lineage (NCBI taxonomy): Eukaryota > Metazoa > Chordata > Mammalia > Rodentia > Hystricidae > Hystrix > Hystrix cristata. Next base: position 38,495 of record PVJO010009803.1, read on the forward strand.
CCAAATCCAATAATAATAAACTTCAGATATCATTGGGTCTGTTTCTTAGTATCATTTTCCATTTCAACACAGCCTTCCATTGTTAGGTGTGTAGCTTTGTAATAATTCTTCTGAACTTCCTCTTAAAAATGTTTAACCTAGCTGTTCTCTTAAAAGTGCATTATGTAAAATCTCAAATGTATCTGAAAATAGGGAGAATGCTTTTGCCACCTCTGACACTTGTCACCACCGCCTGCTCCCTGTCCCGTTATTCTGAAGCAAATCCTAGATGGCATTGGTGTGCAAATATTTCAGCATGTAGATTTATTATAAATTCTTTACTGGGATATAGTTTACATGACCTAAATTCCCCATTAATTTAGCTGCAATTCAGTTGCTTTGGATATATTCATATTATAAGCAAACACTGCCATCGTCTAAGTCTAACCGCATCCTCTGCCAATCACTAATCTATGTTTGTGCAGATTTTCCTATTCTGAATATTTTTTCATAAGGGGAATCTTATAGAATATGGAATTTTTGAGCCTTTTCCAAATTTATCTACATCGTAGCATGTATCAGTACTTCATTTACATGGCTGAAAAATATTCCATAATGTAGAGAGATACAGTTTGTTTATCCATTTAGCCTGTTGACAGATTTTTGGTTTGTTTCCACTTTTTGAAGATAGTGAATAATACTGCCATGAAAATTTATGTACAAGCTCTTGTCTAAATGTCTCCCTGCCATTCCCTGGTGCTCACACATAGGTGTGGCATTTGGGGGTCACATGGTGCTTCTGTGTTTAATTGTTAAAGGAGCTCCCCAATGTTTATATGGTGGCTCTGGCCTTTCCATCCCTCTAGCTGTGCATAAAGGTCTCAGTTTTTCCACATTTTTGTCAGTATTTGTTATTTTCCATTTTTAAAGATTACAGCCATTCTAGTGGGTGCCAAGTTGTATCTCGAGGTTTGATCTGCATTTCTCTAATGATTAATGATGTTGAGTGTCTTCCATGTGCTTGTTCTTTATGTGTGCATTGAAGAAATGTCTGTTCAAATCCTTTGCCCATTTTAAATTGGGTTATCTGATACTTATCAATGAATTTTTAATAGTTAATTTTAGGTTTTGATGCCAGACTCTTGTCAGATGTATAGCAGACAAGTATTTTCTCTGATTCTATGGGACTTTATGTATTTTTTAACACACAAAACTGTTCAATTTTGGTGAAACCTATTCTATTGTTTTCTTTGGCTGCTTATTTTAGGGAGAGGTCAGAGGATCATTTGCCAGTGCCAAGGTCATGACAATGTACTCCTATGTTTTCTTCCAAGAGTTTTATAACTTTAGCTCTTGCATTTAGGCCTTTTTTGAATTACATTTTGCGTATAATGTGGCACATGGGTTGAAATTCATCCCCCTCTCTTTTTTATTCTTTTTTCTTTTTTTAGATCTGCAGTTGTCCCAGTACTTGTTGAAAGGACAACCTGCCCTCCACTGCAATGAGTGATTGTGGCACCTTTGTCACCCATAGGCTGTGGGTGTGATTCTGGACTCTGTCCCTTTGCTTTCCTCTGTGTGCTTTTACTCATGTTGGCAGAGCACTGTCTTGGTTGCTGTACCTGTATAGACAGTGTTCATATCGTATGAGAACTCCAACTTAGTTTCAAGACTGTTGGGATCTTACGTATTTCCAAGTGAATTTAAGGATCAGGTTGTCTTTTTTGTGTGTAAAAAGGAAGTTGAATTTTGATGGAAGTGCTTTGAATCTTTAATTCAATTTGGGCAGTGCTTCCATTATAATAACCCTGTCTTCCATTCTGTGATATGGAGTATCTTTTCACTTATCTAGATATTATTTATTTATCAATGTCTTATAGTTTTCATTGCAAAAGTCCTGCGTGGGTTTTGTTAAATTAATTGTAGAACACTTTATTCTTTTTGATGCTATTGTATATAGAATTTTTAAATAAAAATTTTAACTACTGCATAAAAATTATACATATCTGTGTGTGTCGTGATGTTTTTATACATGTATACATCGTATAATGTTTAAGACAGTTTAAGCTTACCTATCTTTCAAACTTTTATCATTTCTTTATGACGAAAACACTCAAATTCCTTTCTTACAGCTTTTGAAATACATGATACATCATCATCTATAGTTACCCAACAGTGCAGTAGTAGCACGCCAGAATTCCTTGCTCCTAACTATAACTTAGCGCTCACCAACCAACTTCTCCTCCTCCCCCTTTCCTCTCCCTGTACTCTCCCAGCCTCTAGTAACCACCATTGTTTAGTCAGTAGTAAAAGATCAACTTTTTAAGACTATAAATGAGTGAGATAATATGCCTGACTCATTTCACTTAACACAATGATCTTCATTTCCATTCATGTTGTTGCAAACAACAAGATTTCATTATTTTCTATATGACTGAATAATATTCCATGGTGTATATGTACCATTTTTTTTTTTATCACTCATTAGTTGATGGACACTTGGTTGATTCTGTTCTTTGGCTACTGAGTATAGTCCTGCAATCAACATGGGAAGGTAGATATCTCTGGGATACTCATTTCATTTCTTTTGGATTTATGCCCAGTTGTGGGATTGCTGAGTCATGAGGTAGTTCCATTTGTTCTTGAGGAATGTCCATACTGATTTCCACGCTGGCTATATAATTTACCTTCTCAGCAGCAGAGCACAAGTGTTCCCTTTTCTTGACAGCCTCACCAGAACTCGTTCTCTTTTGTCTTCTTGATAACAGCCATTCTTACTGGAGTGAAATGACAGCTCCTTGTTGTTTGTGTTTCCCTGCTGAATGGTGATGTGGAGCATTTTTTTCATAACATTTGGCCATTTGTGTATGTCTTCTTTTGAGAAATATCTACTTGGATCTATTACTTTTTTTAAAAATTGGATTATTTGTGGGTTTTGCTGTTGAGTTTTTGAGTTCCTTGTATATTCTGGATATTAACCACTTATCAGATGTATGGTTTACAAATGTCTCTCCCATTCTGTAGACTGTCTCTTCACTCTGTTTATTGTTTATTACACAGTAACCTTTTAGTTTGATGTAATCTCATTTGTCTCTTTTAGCTTTTATTTCCTATGCTTTTGGGGTCTTGTCCAAAATATCCTTGCTCATTTAAATCCTGTAGCATTTCCTCTATGTATTCTTCTAATCTCTTATATTTAAGTCTTTAATCCATGGAGTTGATTTTTATAACTGGTAAGAGATAAGGGTCTAGTTTCATTCTTCTGCACTGGATATTCAGTTTTCTCAGCATCTTCACTGAAAAGATCGTTATTTTCCATTGTATGTTTTAACATCTTTGTCAAAAACCAGTTAGCTGTAGACATGCGGGTTTACTTACTTCTATGTTTTCTCTTCTGTTCTGTTGGTTTATGTATTTGTTTTTATACAACACTTGGAATGTCATTGGAAGTCAGGTAGTATTTTAGCATTGTCCCTTTCGCTCAGGATTGCTTAGTGTGTGTTCTTTTGTGTGTGTGTGTGGTGGGGGATTATACAGATTTTGGTTTTTTTCTTAATTTTGTTAAGAATATTACTGGTATATTGATAGAGATTGCATTGAATCTGTAGCTCACTTTGAGTAGTGTGGACATTTAAACAATATTGATTCTTCTAATCTATGAACACAGGGTGTGTGTGTGTGTGTGTGTGTGTGTGTGTGTGTGTGTGTGTGTCCTTGTATTAGTCACTTTATCTTTGTTGCTGGGACAGAATACCCAACACCTACAATTTAAAGGAGGAGAGGTTTATTTGGCTTATGGTTTTAATCCACACATGGCTGCAAGGCAGGAATGGCATGGAGGAAACACATGGAAGAGGAAAGCCGTTAACCTCCTGACAGCCAGGAAGAAAAGAAGGGAGGAGCCTGGGACAAGAACACCCCTTTCCAAGTCATGCCCTCAGTGACCCACTTTTCCTGACCAGGCCCCACCTCTGATGTGAGACTTTTGGTAGAAATTTTTGATCTAAACTGTAACAGTTCTCTTCAATTTCTTTCAAAGTTTTCATTGTAGAATTCTTTCACATCTTTAGTTAAATTTATACATAGGCATTTTACAGTATTTTTGTAGCTATCGTAAATCGAATTGCCTTCCTCATTTCTATCTCATGTAATTGGTGGTTGATATGCAACCTACTGCATTTGTATGTTGATTTCGTGTTTTACAATTTTTCTGAATTTGTTAGTTCCTATCGTTTTTGGTGGAATATTAGGGGTTATCTTCTTACTTTGATTTCAGAATGTTCACTATTGTCATATAGAAATATATAGAAACAAAATTTTCTATATTGATCTTACACGTGTACCTTGTGACCCAGATGAATTTGTCTATTAACTCTGATAGTGCTTTAATGGATTCTTACAACTTTATGTATGATCCTATCCTATGAAAGCAGAGAGATTTTCACTTTCTTTCCATCCCAGATGACTTTTATTTCTCTTTCTTGTCCAATTTCCCTAGTTGTAAACCCAGTATGATGTTGCATAGGTCTTACAAGAGCAGACATTCTTGTCATGTTTCTGCTTTTTGGGAAAGTTTTCAGGTTTTTCCATTAAGAATAATGCTGGCTGTTGTTTTTCCATAAATGACCTCTGTTAAGTAAAGTCCCTTTTATTGCTAGTATATTTAGTGTTTTTTTAATTATAAAAGATGGTAGATTTGTCATTTTTTTTGTGCCTGTATTTGCATGATCATATACTTTTTTTTCCTTGTTCTATTATTAAGGTGTGTTACATAAATTGATGTTTTCATATTCCACCAAGTTTGTGTTCCTCAGATGACTCCTACTGGTTGTGATGTATAATACTCTTTATGTATTACCACATTCAGCTTTCCTGTGTTTTATAGATTATTTTTGCACCTAGATTTACAGGAATATTATTGTTTTATATATTCCTTTTTTATTATGTAATTATCTGGCTTTTGTATCCCAGGGTAATACTGAGCCTTTATTTAATAAAATCATTTACAAAGTATTCCTGCCTTTTATGTTTATTCGAAATGTTTTGAAAATAGTTGCTATTAAAGTATTTTGTGGGGGCAGGATTTACAAGTAAATATATCTTGAAATCTGGTTCTGAGATTTTCTTTTTGGAAAATTTTTTTCTAAACTAATATCCTTACTTGTTATAGATCTTTTTCCTCTTTTGTTAGTTTTGACAGTATATGTGTAATTTAGGGATTCATTCATTTTAGCTAGGTTAGCTAATTTGTTGGCATGTAATTTTTGGTATAATTGTTTATGTTATTTCCTTATAACCCATTTTAATTATATAAAATCAGACATAATCTCTTCTTTCATTCTTCGTTTTAGTATCTTTTGTCTTTCTCTCTTTTACATTGCTTCATTCTCAATATGGATTTTTAATTATTGTAACCATTTCTTTATAAACCATTTCTTTTAAAACAGATTGAGAAATAAAAGGAGTTACAAACAACACATTTATATTCGTTTATACTTCCTTATTCAGTTTACTTGGTCAATTCTTCATGTAGATTTGTATTATTATTTATTTAGGGTCATTTGTTTGTTTTTTTTGTTTGTTTATTTGAGATAGGGCCTCACTATGTTGCCCAAGCTAGGCTTGCACTTGTGATCCTCCTGCTTCAGCCTCAAGAGTAGCTATGATCATAAGTGGGTGCCACTGTGCCTGGCTTCATCTAGTATCTTTTTATTCAGCCTGAATCTTTTGCCATAGAGAAACTCCGCTAGCAAAAGACCCTCTCGATATTTGTTTATCTTGGAATGCTTCAAGGATAATTTTGTTGGATATAGAATGACTGGTTGAACGTTTATTTTCTTTCAGAATTTGAATATAAGAACTCATATTCATTGCATTTTGAACTCTTCCATGGTTTCTGATGAGAAATCAGCTGTTAACTTTATTGAAAATCCTTTGTGACAAGTCACTTCTGTTTTGTGACTTTCAATATTGTCTCTTTGTCTTTTGACACCTTGATTTTGATGTATCAGGATGCAGGTAAACGAGTATGTCTGACTCGGACTTTATTGGGCTTCTTGGAAATGTAGACTAGTGGTTTTCAACAAATGTGGGAGGTTTTCAGACATTATTTCTTCAAATATTCTTTCTACTCTTCTCTCTCTACTCTCCATCTGAGCGAGACTCCCAATCTCTTTATGTTGGTACACTCATTTTTCTTTATCTTTTTTCTTTCCATTGCTGGGATTGGATACTCAATGGATCCATCTTCAAGTTTACTAATTCTTTTTCTGCCTGCTTAAATATGCTGTTGTGGATCAAAGATCTAAACATTAAAACAGAAACACTAAATTTACTGGAGAATAGAATAGGAAGAACCCTCGAAGACATAGGCGTAGGGAAAAAATTTATGAACAGAACCCAGACTGCACAGGAAACAATACAAAGAATCAGTGCTTGGAACCACATGCTATTAAAAAGCTTTTGCACAGCAAAAGATATTTTGTGTTCTTGATGATAGCCATTCTGACTGGGATGAGATAGAATCTTAATGTAGTTTTGAATTGCATTTCCCTGAGGGCTAAAGATATGAAATATTTTTTTTCATATGAATGCTGGCCTTTTGTACTTCTTTTGAGAACTGTCTGTGAAATTTATTTGCTCTTTAATTGATTGTGGTTATTTTGGTGTTACGTTTTTTGAGTTCTTTATGTATTGTAGGTATTAATCCTCTGTTAAGAGAGTACCTAGCAAAGATTTTCTCCATTCACTAGGCTGTCACTTCACTCAGCTAATTATTTCCTCGGCTGTGCAGTAGCTCTTTAATTTGATGTAGTTTCATTTGATAATCCTTGCTACTATTTTCTGTGCTACTGGAATCCTATCCAGGAAAACTATCTGTGCTTATTACTTCCAGTGTTTTCCCTGTTTTCTTCTAGCAATTTCAAAGTTTCAGGTCTTACACTAGGCCTTTGATTCATTTTGAATTGATTTTTGTAAGCGTAAAAGACAGAGGTATAGTTTCACTCTTCTCCATGTGGAAATGCAGTTTTCTCAGCATCATTTATTGAACAGACTGTTTGTTCTCCAACTTATGTTTTTAGCTCCTTTGTCCAAAATTGGATGGCTATAGTTGGATAATTTGTTTCTGTATCCTCTATTCAATGCTATAGGTTTGAGTGTCTGTTTTTGTGCCAGTACCATGTAGTTTTTGTTAGAATGGCTTTGTAGTATATTTTGAAATTGAGTATTGTGGTGCCTCTATCTCTTTTTGCTCAGAATTGTGTTGGCTATTTTGGGTCTTTTGTGTTTCTGTATGAATTTTAGGGTTTTTTTTCTTAGTTCCAAGAAGAATATCTTTGCTATTTTGATGAGAATTGCATTGAGTTGGCAGAGTGTTTTCAGTAATATGGATATTTTAATAATACTAATTTTCCTGCTCCATGAACAGTGGAGGTATTTTATGTCTTCTAGTTTCTTTTTCAATTTTTTTCTTCAGTGTTCTATATTTTTCATTGGAGAGATATTTCACCTTCTTGATTAAGCTTATTCTTAGGTATTTTATTCATTTATTTTTGAAGCTGTTGTAATTGGAATTGTTTTCCTGGTTTCTATCTCAGTAGGTTCATTATTGGTGTATAAGAAAGCTATTAATTTCTATATGTTGCTTTTGTATCCTGCCACTTTGATAAATTTATCAGATCCAAAAATATTCAGGTTGATTGATAAATCCTGTCATACTACCAAAAGAAAGAGAAAGAAGACTTAAATTAATCAAATTAGAGGTGAAAACACAATATTGCAACAGATAACTGAATTTCAGAGAATTATTAAGAACTGTTTTGAAAACTTACATTCCAATAAATTGGAAATCTAGAATAAATGAATAAATTTCTAGACACACGAAGCCTACCAAAATTGAACTAGGAGGATGTAAAAACTTAACAGAAACAGGTGTCATGGCACATGCCCGTCATCCCAGAACTTAGGAGGCTGAGGCAGGAGAACTGCAAGTTCCAGTACTACCTGGGCAACTTTGCAAGACCTTGTTTCAAATAAAAACAAAAAGACGTGGGGATGTAGCTCACCCCCCCCAGTACCACACATACACACCTAGTACTCACACACAAGTATTCATGCACACACACAAAAGATCAATAACAAACAATGAGATTAATGCAGTAATAAAAATCTCTAAACAGAGAGAAGCCCAGGACCAGACAGAGTGACTGCTGAATTTTACCAGACATTTGAAGAACTGATACCAACATTCTTCAAACTCTTTCGTGATCTTTGAAATACAAAGAGAAGGAATGTGCCTGATTTAGTTCTACGAAGCCTACATTACAGTGATACCAAAACTAGATAAAGACTCAACAACAAATCAAAACTACACACCAGTATCCTCAATAAACATAGATGCAAATTCCTCAATAGGATTCTTGCAAACAGAATTCAAGAACACATTAAAAAGTCATACACCATGATGAAGTCGGTTTCATCCCAGGAAGGCAAGAATGGTTCAACACTTGAAAATCAGTAAATGTAATACACTACGTAAACAGAATCGAGGATAAGAATCTCACAATCCTCTTCAACCTTCAACAAAAAATAACTTCTCTTTCAACAAAATTAGACTTCTCTTTATGATGAAAACCCTGAAGAGACTAGGTATAGAAGGATCTTTTTGTATGTAATAAAACATACATACATCAAACCCACAATCAATGTCCTCCTGAATGGGGAAACTCTAAAAGCATTTCCCTAAAAATCAGGAATTAGACAAAGGTCTACACTAATCCATCCTGTTCAATATATTACTTGAAATTTTAACCAAAGCAGTTAGACAAGGCATAAAAAACACAGATAGGAAAGAAGGAAGTCAAATTATCTCTATTTGCAGATGATGTGCTCCTTTACTTAGAAGACCCTAAAAACTGTATTACGTGTGTTTACTTCTTTCAATGAAATTGGAATTATTTAGTCACCTGGAGGTTTTGATTAGGAATACAGTCAACTCATAAACCAATTTGCTAAGAATTATAATTTTGCATATTTTATCCAAGAACATGATGTGATTTTCCACACATTCATGTTATAATTGTATGTCTCTTTTTAAAGTTACTTAAAAAACTATATAGGACACTAACAAAGTTTAAATTTATCTTTTATTTTTATTGTATTGAAAAGATTTGTGTTAAATACATAATAAATGTGGGTGCTGGGTTGTCTTTATATCACTGAAGTAGTCCATATGGTCTATTTTTCTATTGCATATCTGAGAATTTTTTTGTCAATTGTTAATAAATAATTACTTTGTTGAATGCTTGTTTACATAGTGCTCTCAGGTTTTTTTAAGTAAACACTCTGAGGAATCTTTTTTAGAGTCCACATATTAGTGAGAACATATAATAAATGGTAACTCTGACACCTAATTTTTGACATTTATGCTTATTTTATTCCCTTCTATAATTTTGATAGATAGCTTTGCAAACATTATATTGGAGTAAACATCATTGTTTAATTGGTTTTGGAGGTAGCTTTAAAATTATAAAGCAGTAAAACTTCAAATAGTAAGGACATTTCAATTATTGTAGACAAGATATATATTGGATTACTTGAAATGGTTGTGAAGTATCAAAATTAAGCATGCCTTTTGTTTTTGACTTGACATTATCCCCCAACGTTTTACAAGGTACATGTTTTTTAGTAAGATATTTTTGTTTTTAGTGTTCATATTATTATCTCTCCATTTTCTTTTCTGAAATTTAATGTTTTGAAGATGTACTATTAAACAAATGTGTATAACTCACCAGTCTATCAGTGAGCTTTATCCCCATAATTTGTATATCTGTTTCCTGAGGCTCTAATTTGAATTCTGGCTTTCATTTATTTGCTTTTATTTTTAATTTTAAAAGTCTAAATTTCTAAAACATACATCTTACTTGTTTTTTAGCTTTTTATAAATGGCACATACTATACAGTATTTGTTTATTTATTTTTGGTCATTATGAACAATTCTGATGTAAATTTTTTTGATGCTTTTTTCAATATGCATATGTACACTTTTCTGTTGCAAGACAAGGAGTTGATGGTTCACAGGCATATTTTCCACCATAGTAAATAAAACCAGTTTCTTTAAAAAGACGTACCAATTTACGAATGCATCATTCATGATGGGGAGTTTCAGTTCCTGCACATACTTAGCATTACTTGGTATTGTCAGTCTTTTAAATTTTTTTTTCTGATGGGCATGTGGTGGAGTTGTATTATCATTTAAATTCACACTTTTTTAGATTACTGATGTGTTGGAGGGCTTTTAAGTACTGTAGGTTTATTTCTATTGGGGTATAATCGCTCATTAAGTAACTATTTGGTGTCATCCAGTTTATCTGGTTATCTGTCTTTTTTGTTGTTGATTTATAAATGACAACATTTTGTCAGTTCTATGTGTTGCAGATGTTTTCTCCAACTGGCTGGCTTATGTTGCAGGATAATTCGTGGTGTGAATCATGAGATGCATGCACACGTGGATGGATATATTATAGCCTAATTTGTGAATTCATTTTATTTCTGTGTCTTTATTCCTAGTTTGAAAAATCATTCCTTACGCCAGGATCATGAAGACACAGTGTATTCTCCTTTGTATTCTTAGAAGCTTTATGGCTTTTCTCTTTCACATTTAGTCTTCTGCTTTTATGAATGGGATAAAGTAGGTTTCAAGTTCAATTTATTTCCCATCTTAGGAAACTTCTCCTAGAATTATTGTCTCTTCACTGCTATCTAGCACATGCCTCTCTCTCCATCTTTCTGTCTCTGTCTCTCTTTCTCTGTTCATCTCTGTCTATCTCTGTCTCTGTCTCTCTCTCTCTCTCTTCCCTTCCTCTCTTCTTTTTTTCTCTTCTTAAAAAATAAACATGTAGGTAGGTTTCTGAATAATTATTCTAGTATTTTTGTCTTTTTGCGTATTCTAGTTTCTGTTCCACACTGTTTTCAGTATATTCCATTTATAGTAAGTCTTGGTATTGAGTTATCCTGCTTCATTCTTCTTCAACATTGTCTTGGCTATGTTTTATTCCATTTGAATTTTTAAATTAATGTCAAATTATCTCATTCAGTTTTATAGAAACTTGTGGATATCTGACTGGAATCAGATGGAATTAATAGAAAATTTGGAAAGGCATCTTGACAATAGTGAGTCTCCTGATCCAAGAGTATTGTGTATTGTGTTGCTCTTTGTTTAGGTGCTCTCTCAATAATGTCTCTCCTTTTTTTTTTTTTGCTTGGCCTGTTTATACTCCTTTATTAGATTTCTTTTAGGTACTTGATATTTCAGGTGGTACTTGAAATGTATCTTAGAATTATTTTCTATGGTTTTGCTCACGTATAACATGCAATTAATTTTTCTACATTCATTCATATTCAATGATTTTGCTAAATCTCTTTATTATAAAAACACACCCTCAAGTGCTGGATGTGGTGGCACACAACTGTAATCTCATCACTCAGGTGGCTGAGGTAGGAGGATCACCTTGAGTTTGAGGCCAGCCTGGGTTACATTATGAGTTCAAGGCCAGCCTGAACTACATAGTAAGACCCTGTCTCAAAAAACAAACAAACCCAAAAAACCCCACTATTATATTCTATATAACAGTATAATTGATGATGAATTGAGGGTTTATTCCTTCCTGTAAATTCTTTCCCATAATCTGTGAATAATGGTGGTGTTATTTCTTCCTCCTAAATTCTGTCAGTTTTATTTATCTTTTGATTTTTAGTGCACTACTGAATGCACATGGCGAGATCTTGTTCTCAACAGCACAGAAAAATTTCCCAACATTTTAGAACTGAGATTGATATTGGGTGTAGTGGTATTTTATTATTACTATTCTTGTAACTATCATTTGTGAGATGAAGAAATTCCCTTTTCTTGTTTGCTGGGAATGGATGCTAAATTTTAGCACATGCTGTTTCTGCAAGTATTGAAATGTTCATGTATTTATTACTTTTTTCTGTTACGACACATCAGAAATGATGATTTTAAAATCATTAAACCAACCTCTTTTAAATTTAACTTCATCTTAATATATTACTCTTTTAATATGTGGAATAATTTTGTTTGGTAACTAACACTTTATTTTGCATCTTAAAATTTTACGTTCATGATTGAGTCAGCTATCTCCAAATTCTTGTAATGGTCTTACTAGACTTCTATTGCGAAGTGTTAATTCTGTTGTTTTCTCTGTATTCATTCTGAAATGAAGCGGGTCTTATCTAAACCTGGATTTGTCAACAGTGAGACTGTGCAGTTTCCAGCTGGTGTCACATTTTCATTCTGTGGTAACAGTAAAAGCTGCCGTGCAATACTGTATGTACTGAATACAGCTCTGCCCTCCTCCTTTCCTCTGGCCCTTCACCTCTCCAAGTAGTGAGAGCGGAGAGCTGTTCCACCTCCTGTAGTGCTATGTCAGGTCCCGGGAAATAGCAGGCACTGTCTGTGTGTTGGTTTGACAAATGAACAACTGAGCATGATTTCCAGCACATGTTAACGTTTCTGTTTCAGTAGCTCTTTCTAAACTTTGTTCGTGAGTGATTTACTGCTCAGAATGTCCTATCCGATTCATACATTCTTCTACTTGATGCCTGGTTGCTTTCTGGAAGTTATTGTCTCTGAATATATGGGAATATGTCAAAGTGGATAAATGAGTTTATTTAGTGCCTCCGAGTTTTGAATCAGTATGACCAATGGAACGCTGAACTCAGAATTTTAATACTTGGCTACGAATGCTTTGACCTAGTTTCATCCCCAATCCTAGGTGTTTTTTGTGGCTATTTGGACTAATTGTGACAGAGAGGATACTATACAATTTCCACGGTCCACCTTTAAAGCTGATGCAGCTTCTACTTTGTTGCCTGGAATGCTGGCTTTTGAAAACTGAATCCAGCCCACCTTGCTGAGGAGGCCATCGAAGTGCCTGCCCTCAGCAGTTCCAGCCCCGCGAGTGATAGCTGCCAGCACAACATGGGAAGAGGGCTCACCACTGAGCTTGCACAGACCTTGACCCACGAAGTCTTGAAGTAGAGGACAGTCGTTTTTATTTTAAGCCACTTAGCTTTGGGGTACCTTGTAGTACAACACTAAATAATTGGAACCTATGTTTTATATTTTTCATGAATTTTTTTATTTAACGAAGGTATATTTTCTTAATCTGTTTCCTTTTCCTTTGGAGTTGGTTATGATTTTATCCGTATTTTGGGCTACTCTTTCTACTAGCCTTTATTCTTTGCATTGCCTATTTCCTGTCCTTCCATGGGCTTTCTTTTTACACAAAGAGACTACTCAGGACTTTTTTCACACTTTTTCTTGAAATATTGAGGATCACATTGTAATAAGACCAAAGTTGATTTGAGCCATTATCTTAATATCTACAGGGGCAAATGTAGGCAACAGTTCTGTTGCATTCCAGCGCTGAGCTGCTCAGACGTGCGTCCTTTAAAGATCATTACAGTCTGGTGTACGTGTCACTGAAGGCTGTGTGATTGAATTTATGACCTCTCACTCTATTTTATTCACTGTTTCTGTGCTTTACTAAACTTAGCCTCCTCTAGAATAAGACAGCTAAATGGATTAACATTATAATGTGAAATGTCTTTGGGTTCTGTGATTATATTTTATGAATTTGTTAGGTTTTAAATTTCAGTTTAATTTAGTGTTTGGTCTTATAGGATATCAAATTGCGAGCAGGTTTATAAATGTTTAAAGCCTCCTGTTTCTCGTTTTTTTGGTTTTTTTTAGCTACAGTTGAAAATTGGGCGTGAACTGCTAAAGATTTAAAACTTGATGTTTAATATTTTTCTCTTCTCGGGGGAAAATAAGCCACCAGGAGAGCTGAAGATTTAGTGTTGGATAATTTCGTAATTTTTAACAGCTAAAGCAACAAAATAACTTGCTTTACTAATTTAACAATAATGTATGACAAGAGAAATGACATGCCTAATGTTTTCTCATAACTTACCATTTGAACCTTGAAAATTTGTTATCAGAGAATCCACTGTGGGTCTATTCATGTTGTCAGTTTAGTTTTAAAGAGGATTAAATATACTGAGCTTCCTGAGATGTTCCAGGAATAACTGACTGACTGACTTACTGGCTGTGGTGATTCTAGGGTGGAGACCGCTTTAAAAGTGATAAAGGCAAAATTTTATTTAGGAATTGACTTAAATTATATTCAGTTGTAAAACTGAAATACCATTCCATTATTCCTACTCAAAGCATTACTGAAAAGACTTTTAAAAAGACTCCATTGTTGGTGAATTGACGATGGTTAAGTACACTCTCAAGTTGTCTAGGTATAAATTTATTGACTTCATAAGAAGGCACAGTAATTTGGCAAAGTAGAATTTATTAGCATTTGGAGAGCAAGTTTAAAAACTGCACTTCATCAGTTATATTTCTCTATTTAGAAAAATAATTCATTATATTTTAATGTACAATAGTTTAAGCTATTTTTTAAAAGTTGGGTGAAATCCTTTGATTAAAGAAAAACAACGTAAGCTACTGTCCCTAAACACATGTGTGTGTTGGCCTGCATTTGTATGAAAACTCTTGCTGAGGTCTTTACTTCCCCAATTACAGCATTTCAAAATGAGTTCTCTTCTCTTTTAGGATAGACTAGTTAATATGAATTATAGGGCTTACAGATCATAAAACAGGGAGTTATAGGCCATTTCTCCATCTATCCATCCATGTGTAATACTGTCTAATTCTGATTCTTATTGCTGTAACAAAATGCAGGAGGGTAGGACATTTGTTCAGCTCACAGATTTGGATGGTTGAAAGTCTGAGCCTGGGCAGGCCTGTTGGTTTGGGCTCTGGTGAGGATCCCTGGCTTCATCACAACGTGGTGGCAGGCATTAGGCAGGAGCATATGTTGGGGGAGGGAGCATCACGTGACAAGACAGGAAGCAAGGGGCATTCAGGCTCCAGACTGGCGCCTTTTGTAACAGTCCATCCTCATAGGCACTAGCTAGGATCCCGTGATAACTACATTAATCCCTGCCCAAAGCAAGGTATTCAATAACTGAATTATCTCAAAGGAGGCCCCTCCTCTTAAAGGTTCTATCACTTCAACACCACCACCCTGGGGGCCAAGCTTTCAGCACGGGAGCCTTCTGGGGACACCACGGTCCCACCATGGCACACACACAAGTTTTGAAAAAGGCACTGTAACATAAAACCATGTAAAATGGGACTAGGTATAGGTGTTAGTTAAAAGCATTAAGTATAATTTAGAGCTAAGATAATATCTTGAGCAAGAGTCGCCAAACTTTTTCTTTGATAAAGAGTTGGATGGTAAATATTTTAGGCTTTGTTGTTCAGGAAGCAAAACTGATGATATGATAAGAAAGGAAATTCATTTCTATAATTTTTTCATCAGAAACATAAAAAATATAATAATAAAAATCAAATGTTATTTTCTTTCTGGATCCCTAGGTGAGCTCGACAGTAGCAAAAACTTGACCTCTGGGAAGTCATTGGGCTGCTGTGTACAGGGCAAGTCACAACATTCAGCTTCTATTTCTGACAAACATTCACAGAATTGGTGAAGGTTAAGTACACCATGGTAAATAAAGTCTGTCACTGACAGAAAGTGTTTAACTGAAAAATTTTCTGCGAAGTGCAAGCTTTAGACACCTTACATTTTCAGAACTGTTATAAAGTTGTCTTAGTTTTTCCTTTTTCACACATTTTGCTACAACTTGTTCTAATGTATCTTAGCAGGTTCCACTTCCAGTTGTGTTGAATCTTTGTCCAAAATTATTCTCTGTGGGTGTCGCATGCCAACTATTTATAGAGGCCAATTCTTAGCTGCAGCAAACTGTTGACCTCTTGTGCTGTTTTTCTTTTTCTTTCTTTTTCTTTCTTTTTTTTTAAATTTTTCTTTTGCGGTGCTGGGGTTGAACTCTGGGCCTTATGCATGGTAAGTTAATGCTATACTGCTGAGCTGCAGCCCTAGAGTTTTGGCTTCTTAAACAAATAACACTAAGTAGGACCGTAACGTGTTGACTCACCAAAGGTGAAGAAAAAGCACCTGAAAACAATTTGTCTTTTAAAAAGTGAACTTTTCTTATTGTCACTAGTGCTCTCTTTTCTAGAATATCTCTTTAAGCCAAAAGGCAAACAGTCTTGGATGAGTTTACTCAATCCTGGTCCATTTCTTCTGCTTTTGGTGTCAGCTGTGATTCAGTCAACTCACAATTGCTAAGTGGCTTTCCTTGTTTAGCTAAAAAATAAGCCACTCGAAATTATTTTTCTTCTATATTTTCCATTTTTTAATTTTTTGAAGAAATGCAGCAATCTTAAGACGTGATGTTTTACGTTATTTTTCTGACTGTTGCTGTCCCGTGAGTTGGGACTTGTGATGAGTAGTGTCTTGTACATTTTCAGATCAGCTAGAGTGTTACAGCATAGTAAACACAATGCTTTTTGCCATCCATTTCTTCGGAGTCCACATTCCACTTTGCACTAAAAACATGACACATAAAAGTCCATTTTTCTCCTCTTTTCTTTATTTCATGTAGGTATATTCTGGAAATTAAAAAAAGAAAAACAGAAGAGTCATGACACAACGGTGCATGTAGCCCTCACAGTGTCAGTTTACTGCTGTGAGCCGTAGTGCAGCTTGCAAAGCATGAGGCGATCAGAGTACCACATTTGCTCTCTGCTATAGCTGCTGCGTTCTGCCGCTATGGCAAGAAGGGAGCCACAGATTATATACAAATGGATGACTCTGAGTGTCAATAAAAAATTGTTTGTGAATGTTGAAATTTGAACTTCATATAATTCTCATGTTTCACAAAATAATCTATAAAATTTAAAAATTATCTCATTAGGCATAAAAAAGCAGGCAGTGAGCCAGTCTGCTTCCTGAGCCCTATTTTGCTGACTTTTGGAGGAAAGCTGGAGAAAAGTCTTGTAGATTTAGCAGTTTGCAGATGAGAATTATAGACTTTCTCTCCTGGGTCCAGGACTGACAAGCTTCAGATTGTTAATCACACTTCTTGCTAGTGTGTTCCATGTCCCGCTTTCACTCAGCCTAAAGGATGAGAGCTGTAGATAAGGCGTGTCAGGATGCCACAGCATCATAGACAGTGGTCATGGAGAGCCTCACGGAGAGCTTGCTCACCCGCCTTCCTAGAACTGCTGCAGCCTTATACCTGTGAATGTACTGGTGCTCCTTTCTGGATCAGAACACATCTTTGAGACATTCTGCTATTTACTTAACTCCATTTTATAATTTTTGGAATTATCTGCTTCCTCGAAGTATGTTTTTTATATGTTTATTTACAGCCCCAGGTGAAAAGTAGACAGACTGAAACTTATATTCAGAATTAACATATCAATATTTGGAAACAATCTAGATGTTCAATGAATATAATAATTTAACTTAACTACGAAAAACCCCAAGAACATAAGTTGCCAAAGAGATTTGGGGAGCTATTTTTAAATAGACATATTTCAAAACAAAACAAAGGGAGCTCCCAGGAAGTATTTCCTTGTTAACTCTTTTAACCACATGTGCTTGGTAGGCAGTCATCACAAAATGAGGAAATGAAATAAAGCATTTTTCTTGTTTTACTGCCATGTTTAATATCTGTGAAGTAATGAACTCATCACTTCTGAGTGCACAGTTGTTTTTAGGTTAAACTCATGGTTTTATTATTTTAAACATCTGCTAGAGATAAAAAGTTGTAGATTTGCATTATACTTCGTCCTGACAACTCTGAGGATGTGCATGTTTTAATTATGTTAACAATATTATTATATGCCAAAGAGTACCCAGGTTATGAGAAGTTGAAAAACATTTGGGTTGGTTCTTATTTTTCTGAAAGAATATTTAATTTTTACAAAGATTTATTTTTCTTAAATATAATTAAGTGTAGAGCACATTAACAATCAATTTCACAGCATTGTAAAGAGAAAAATATCACACACACACACACACACACACACACACATATATGGCATACACAAACATATGGACAGAAACAGAGCTAATGTCTTCATCTAAAAATTTTAGCAATGTGCAGATACAATTGCACAAAACTCACCAATTTATTAAGAAATACCTGTATCCAAGCTACTTTTCTGACCAATGGACTAATATTTCCTGCCTGTGAATCTAAATATTTTGCCTTAGGTTTATAAAAATGATTTTTAAGATTTTTTCATTTGTCTTCTATAAGGAACTTTTAAAAAAGACTTTTAATCTTTTAGATGTCTCTGTGTACAAATGAAAGAATGCATTCCATTGCTTTTGTGGTGTTTTACATCTTTTTTTCTAATATACCTCAAAAATGAACACTTCTATCTAAGGTAAAAATTCCCCACTGTAGCTGCTATAATTCTAAGTTATCCTTAGTGTGTTTTCAAAAATATTCAGGTTTTGAATCCATAACTTTTGTACATAAAATTAAGTAGTATCCCAGAGAGTGGAATCCCTGACTTCTCAAAACTCTGGAGAAACCCATACCTACTCAATGCCTTTAACTGGATAATTGAGTCTGTTTTGTTATTGGATCCAATATGACCCTGGACCCAGTCCAGTTAGAAAATGCTCAAATAAAAATCGGAGCGCTCAAAACCAATATGCGGATCTCAGAACTCAGTCTTAACCCTAGTTGCTATGAGAGATCAGCGGCACAATGGGCCCTGGTGGATATCTCTACTCAGTTACCTGGTGCTACTGGGGGCACTGGAGGTCTACTTCAGTTTAATTCCTGGGTTGATGCTTTAAATTGCTTATGGCAGGTAGTTTTATTGCTAGTGTTGAGAATCCTTTGGAAATGGCTACTTCCTCAAAGATGTCTTCCATCTATATAGCTGGTTTTGGGGTTTTGAGTCTGTTGCAAGCTCCTGCCTCTTAAATTTATTGGGGCTGAGAAGTTGCTCTCTATTGGGCTAGCCCTGGTTCTTTGGAACTAGCCTATGGTGTTGTTTATGGCCCTCAGACAAATCTCATTCAGCCACTGCAATCCACTGTGTCCATTGTTCCATTCCACTGGTGTGTCTTTCCTTGGAGGCCTCTGGGGTCCCTGGTAATCACTGTGCTTCTGGCTGCTTGAGCCACCTCTCCCACGCCAAGAGCCAATGCTCAGGGAGAGAATGCTGTCTGTCACCTCCTTCTTTGGCACTGAGGTCTCTCTTTTTGATCTTCCTGTGGATTTCAGTGCCTGCTTCAGATCCTTGCTGGGTCCTGGCAACCTTATTCCCTCCTTCTTCTCTTCCTCATGTTGCTGTATTCCAGCATCTGGACAACAAATCTCGGAGAAGCTGTTTCTCTGCTGTTTACTGCTCCACCATTTTCCTAGAAGTTCGAGGTCGCCTTCAGATCCCATTTCTGATACCAAACTGTTGAACACTTTAGAGAACTTTTATATACTGTTAGTGGGATGTAAATTAGTACAGCCATTAAGAAAAACTATGGATGCTTTTTAAAATTTCAGAAATAGAACTACTATATGAGCAGGCAATTTCTCTATTAGAATAACCAAAGGAAAAAGAAATTAGTATTTCTAAGACATGTGTGCAGTTCCATGTTTATTGCAACAATATTCACAATTGCCAAAATATGAAAACAACCAAAGAATTCATTGGAGAATGGATAAAGAAAATATGGTGTACACACCCAATAGAATGTTAGTCAAGTTTTAAAAAGAGGAAGTCCTGCCATTTACAGCAACATGGATGGAACCAGAAGACATTACATTAAGTAAAATAAGTGCCAGGAGACAAATGCAGTTTATATGTGGAAGCTAAAACGGTTGATCTCATAGAGGTAGTGAGTACCTGAGCCTGGGATGTCAGGGTAGAGAAGGAGATGAGAAAAATTGCTGAACAGATAAAACATTATAGTTAGGAGGAACAAGTTCTAGTTTTCTACTGCACAGTAGGGCAACTATAGCTAGCAATAATTTATTGTGTATTTCAAAATAGTAGAGAAGATGTGAATGTTCCCACAAGAAAAATGATAAATATTTAAGACAGAGATATACTAATTATACTGCTTTGATCATTATACAATATATATGTATCACACTATCACATTGTAGTCTCTAGGTGTAATTATTATGTGTCAAAAAAAAAAAAGAAAGAAAACTTCAGGCAAATTAAATTTAGCAGAGTTTATCTGAGCAAAGTTATCTAATTCACAAATAGTATCCCCAGAACCAGCAGAGATTGGGTGGTATTTATAGACAACAGAAGGATACACGGAAACAGCCTGATGGGGTCCACCCTCACATGGCTTTCTTGGGTATGTTCTGAACAGTTGGCAGCTTGCAACCGGCTGAAGCTCACTTGCTGTGATTGGTGGAAATTCAGCTATTTGTTATACGAATACACTCATAGCTAGATTGTGGTTCTTTTATATACTAAGTTAGATTGCAGTTTGCCACATAGGAACTCAAAGTAGGAGGCAGCCTCAGGCCACATATAGTTTAAGAGAGGTGCTATATATGTGGTGTAAAGGATACACACTTCTTGAAGATAATAAGTAGCGGTATACAACTATTTGCCACAGCTGTGTTTTTACCCTAGTAGTATGCATCTGCAAACTTACTGTATATTGCTCTCCCTCTTGGAATCACTGCATTTATATCCTTATTCAATCAGTCTTGGTTTTCCTTCGGTACAATATTTTGGTTTCATTGGATTCCCAGACAGTAATTACTAGGAGAGGCAGGATTTAGAAATTTTAAATCCAGGTATTTGGGAAAGTTACTTCATTAAGGTGGACACCAGCAAGACCTTTGAATTTCTTTTGATCACTTCCTTCAAGTTCTGTCAGCCTGTCAGTGGATACAATTTACAGTTGTTCGATATTTGTTATGTAAGATCGGGTATTTTAATGACATATGGATCACTGCATGTATGTTGATTACATCTTCTTGGAAATCTCAAGTGAATGTGATATGTTTGCCAGTTTTTTTCCCATCCAAGGGAAAAAATGAACATAGAAAACTGGAAAAAAATCAGTGCTTGGAAATTCTCCACGTATAGCTTCTAAATTTGCAAAATGTTCAGCTTTTAGCTACAATGAAACACTGCACATTTTAAAATAATTTTTAATTCTATTGAAAACAAGAGTAAATGTAAAGATGCAAACATGCCCTTCACAGTTAACTTCTGGAAGATCTGTTTATCACTTTACCATCCTGGGAGGATTGAGCTTGCATGCATGTTCCTGTTAATGACGGCAGCAGAGGTCAGCTGTACTGCAGAGTACAGTCTGGGGGTATAGCCCAGAAGTCTGCTTTGATAAGCATTTTAGGTGATGCTGATCACACAGAATTTGAGCACCCCTGGCACAGAGGTTAATGGAATTGATCTGTCAGCCCTTCTCAAACTTTAGTGTGCCTTCTAAGCATCTGGGGCCACATGGAGATGCAGATTTTAGTTTGATGAGTCTGAGGTGGACTGGACATTGCATTCTCTCAGACTTAGGAGTAGCAGTGATGGTTGCTGGTTTGAGGACTGTATTTGGAGTGGGATGGGGGCTGTCGGTCTGCTCCTGTTTGATTCTCCGCTCTACAAGTAACAATTGAGATAACCTGGGACAAGTCACTCACATTATGTGTCTCTGTTTCTCTGTGTACAGTAAGAGGATCACATATGTACCTATCTTATGATGTTACTTTGAGGTTTAAGGGAATGGCATGTGTGTCCTGTGTGATAAGAGACCAATGCATATTAGCTTTTATTATTATTGCCCCAGTGGTTTAAGACTAAAAGCTTAATACCAGTGTCAAGTGGCTTATTAGGGGAATCACTCTCTCACAAGGCCCACTTTTTCCTTCCTTCTCTCTCTTACCGGAGAGATTCCATGAATAGAAGCAGATCTTGATAATTAACAAGTGATTTTTAACTAGAGCTTACTGGCATCTTAGGAATTCCTCATGATAACTTAGCTAGCAAAGTTAAGGTGATGTGACTTCATACAATTTGAATTCATCTCCAAAGAAAAATTTTCTTCACTGTAGTATAATTATCATCACACACAATGCTACATGCCACTTATTAATTCACAGAATAATTATAGCCAAGTAATTCTATTGCTCTTGTCAGATTTCACATAAGGATTTGTATCGAATTATACAAGATGAAGTAGAAGATACAGTTTTTTTTTAAATTTTATTTTAATGGTACATTTTAGATGTACGTAGTGATAACATTCATCATAGGGAATTTGTATCTGTACATGACATATCTTGTTGCTTCTTTTTTTCCCATTCCCCTCCCCTCTCTTCACCCTCTCCTCCCTCCTTATTTACAAAAGCTTTGTTTCCATTTTTTCTTTCCATTTCTTATTTCTCTTGTCCCTCTGTTCCTTTCCTGCCCCCTTGTTCCCTTTCCCATTTGGACATTTTCTTCCTCTTTCCAATATAATACATTTTAGTCTTTATTTACACTTCAGTTTCTCACACCAGAGAAACTATGCGGTATTTAAACATGTGTGTCCGATTTATTTCACTTAAGAGTATGGTCTCAAGATGCATCCATTTACCTAGGAATATCTCAAGCTTATCATTCTTTATGGCAGAGTAGTACTCCATGTATAAAAAAAAGCACATTTTCTTTATCAATTCTGCTGTTGATGGGCATTTGGGCTGCTTCCAAGATTTAGCTATTACAAACTGTGCTGCTATAAACATGGATGTGCATATATTGCTGCAGTATGATGCTTTTAATTCTTTTGGGAAGATACCAGAAGGGGAATAGCTGGGTCAAATGGAATCTCTAGTCCTAGTTCCCTGAGGAATCTCCACACTGATTTCCGTAGCGGTTGTACCAGTCTACATTCTCACCAACAGTGGAGAAGGGTTCCTTTTTCTCCACAGCCCCTCCAGCATTTGTTATTGGCTGATTTGTTGATATTAGCCATTCTTTGTGGAGTGAGGTGGAATCTCAGGGTTGTTTTGATTTGCATCTCTCGAATGACCAGTGATGTTGAACATGTTTTCATATGTCTATCTGCTGTTTCTACTTCTTCATCTGAGAAGTGTCTATTCATTTCTGCTGCCCACTTTTGGACTGGGTCTTTAAATTTGGGGGGTCTGATTTTTGTGAGTTCTTTATATATTCAAGATTTAGTCCTTTGTTGGAGGAATAGCTGGCAAAAATTTTTTCCGAACCTGTGGGTTGTCTCTTTGCTCTGTTGGTAGTTTCTTTTGCTGTGAAAAAGCTTTATAATAAGATCAGATCCCAGTTGCTGATTCTTTGTGATATTTCCTGGGCAACTGGGGATTCGTTCATTAAGTCTTTGCCTACACCTATGTCTTCAAGAGTTCGACCTATTCTGTCTTCCAATAGGTTTAGTGTTTCTGTTTTAATATTTAGATCTTTGATCTACTTTGATTTTAGCTTAGTGCGTGGGGAAAGATATGGGTCTAGTTTTAACGTTTGGCATGTGGAGAGCCAGTTTTTCCAGCACCATTTATTAAAGAGACTGTCTTTCTTCCAGTGAGGTTGTTTGGCCCCTTTGTCAAAGATAAGGTGACTGAGAGTGTTTGGACCGGTTTCTTCATCTCCTAATCTGTTCCATTGGTTCTTAGCTTTGAGAAGATACAGTTTTAAACTCTTGTTGAAATCTATTGCCTGAAAAAATTGATTTTTGTAAAAACCTTGAAAGAATATAAAGTGGTGACAGGACACTTTCATATAAGACAAAGCTCTATTATGTATCTGTTGTGAAAATGTTTGAGCAGAGTTGAAAGAGCTTTGCAGTGAGTGGTGGGATTCTCGCCGCATCTATTCCACCGCTGACCCTGCACCACGTGTTCAGGGCACAGCTGTGCACTGTCCCTCCCTCCGTCCCTCTGAAACTCATTATCTGTCTGGCTTTTGATGTGTTTCAGGGACATCACGCCCTCCCCATGCATCAATATCTAGAGCCTACTTCAAAAATAACCCATCACTCTTGTTTTAAACCAGGATTTTGTCCCACTTGGTGGTGGCCTGGGTGCTCAGCATACCACACCAGGGACGCTATTCGCAATTGATCTCCTGGCGCTTATTTTTATGGCTTTTTGGCTGAAATCTCATAGAACTGGCAAGCTAGATTGAAATACGTTTAAATAATGAGAAAAGGATGTATTAATGACTAGAATTTAATTGAAAATTGACTCTTCTACTTTATGTGGCTCTGGGAAGCATAGGCAGGCCCAGCTAATTGCAGCAGACACTGAAATTGTCAGCAAGCCACACATACTGGGAAGTCCTCAGAACACATAGCTAACACATTGAAGTTTTCAGTTTTTTCAGAAAACTCTCTCATCTTCTTTCCAAAAGCAAAAAACAAAAAACCTAGGACCTGCACTGAACCAACAGATGACAGGCGGAGGTGTCTGGGGACAGATCCTGGACGCCTGGAGAGGGAAAGCTGCTCCCTGGATTCCACACTCTGATTCCTTCCCAGAAATGTTTATATCCCACCCGGGTGAGGGCCAGTCATGTGTCACTAAACTGGTGAAGATCATCCTGCTGACTGGGTGTTGGTGGTTTGGAACGAGCTTCAGCTTTGGGCCCATTGTGACACACCCTTTGTCTGGACCTTTCCTGCTATTTTCTGAACTTCCATGTGGCAGCTGTCTGCTCCATGGCCTAGCATCCCCACTGCTGCGTGTGGCCCCACCACGTGTGCATATGTGAGGAGCTATTACATGCTGCTGCGGCTCACACTCCAATGGAGGGCTTGAGAGAGTCTATCAGGTTGACACCCATGTCCTCCCAATCCCCATCTTTTTCCAGCTAGTCTGCTCATGGTGGCAAAAGTGTCTCCTTGAAGGATACAGCTAAACATATCTGAGGTATGGTGCATAATCAGTTGACCCTGAAATAAAGAGAGTTCAGGAGGACCCAGTATAATCACAGGAGTCCCCAAGAGGCAGGTGGAAGACTGAGTCCTGGCAAGAGTGGGCCATGAAGGGCAGAGTAAGAGGTATTGGGGGGGTGGGCGGTGCTCTGAATTTGAGGCAGGAGTTACAGCCAAGGGCTGGGTCTACCTAGAAGCTAGAAAAAGAACATGGACTTCCTCCTGAAGCTCCAGAAGGAAAGCAGTTCCCAGTAACTTGCTCTTAGCCAGTGAGGCCCATTTTGGATTTCTGACCTACAGATCTTCAAAGTACTCAGCTGGTATTGTTTTGTTTTGTTTTGTTTTGTTTTTTGGTGCTGGGGATCGAACTCAGGGCCTTGCGCTTACTAGGCAAGTGCTCTACCACTTGAGCTAAATCCCCGGCCCCCACTTGGTATTGTTTTAAGCCAGTGTGTTATTTTTTTATGCAAGCCATAAAAGCTGCAGTGTTCACTAGGAGGCGTGTGATATGGAGTGACACAGACTGGCTTCAGTGCAGAGCATGGCATTGATGCCATGAGCCCCAGCATCTTGTCCTGCTATCTGCTGGGTTCATACACATGAGACACTCCAGGCTGGAGCCACTTCTTGCAACAGTGCAGCTGTATTCACTCTGTTTTCAGCACCTGTGCACACCACCCCTCCTCTGCTGGTCAACAGACCCACTCACTCCTTGCTACATTTCCAAATGTCCTCTTCAGCCCAAGAAAGAGGCCTGGAGACTTCGTGGCCACCCTGCAGGGCTGTCCCTCTGCACATGGGACCAGCAGCACTTGGGCTACTCCTCCTCATCCTGTGATGATCTGCTCCTGGCCATGAGTCTGGTCTCAGGGGACAGCTGAGGCTTTTAGCCTTGGAGTTCAGCTACCTAGAGTGTTGGATCCAGTCTGAGCACACTGGGAAATGTGCGAGCTTGCAGAGAGGTGAGTGAGTAGTCTTCCCTCCATGTCTCCACCAAGCAGGGTTGACTTTAGGCTTTGCTAGAACACTAATCACATGACCTCAGAATCCACCTTTAACTACATCACATGTATCCTCAATAAGTGTAGAATGGGATCTGGTGAGATAGACTGGTTTTCAAATGTTGAACCATCCTTGCATTCTGGGGCTAAATCTCACTTAGTTGTGGCATATAACCTTTGATATGCAGCTGAATTTAGTTGGTTAGTACACTGAATAGAAAAATTTCAATTTCATGTAGGTTATCCAATTTGTGGACATGCAATTATTGATAGTAATCTGATTTTATAATATCTTTTAGAGTCTTTCAACTGGAGAATTTGGCATATTCACTTTTTACTACTGATATATTTAGATTTGTTTTTATAAATGATTTTTTGTTAGTTTATTTTTTAAATTTTTATTACTGCATGTTTGTAACACATTGTGTTTGCATTCCTTGTGTGGACATGATATGTGTACATAACACATCTTAATTACCTTTTTCTTGTCCTTTCCCTCCCTTTCCATCCCCTCCATCCAACTCTCGGTCCCCTTACCATCTGAGAAAGCTCTACCTCCCTACTATTATCTATCTTTTATTTTGCTCTTTATACTTTGAGTTTCTCATATAAGAGAAACTGTGTGATATTTAAGCTTATGTGTCTGATTAATGATATTTTATTTTCCTTGTACTTTGATTCTTTTATTTATCTACTTCTACTAGGTTGATTTCATTTTTTACATTTCCAATGCTGATTGGAAGATGAAAATTGTAGTTCTCTTTGACTGTTATACTTACTATTTATTAACTATGAATTTTAATGCAAAAAGCCTGAATGTGTGTTTCCTCCTGGACAGGACGCATGTTTTGCAATAGGTATTACTGAACGTTGTTGTTGTTGTCTGAAGGTTTGATTGTGCTATTGCTGGCTGGAGTGTTGACACTGGCTTGCTTCCTTTCATATCATTTTCTGTGGTCACTTTCCCCCATACTTTATCTTTTCCTTCTAGATTCCTTCCTCTTTTTTTTAAAATTTATTTTATTTTAATGGTACATTTTAGATGTACATAGTGATAACATTCATCATAGGGAATTTGTACCTGTACAAGATATATCTTGTTGCTTCTTTTTTTCCCATTCCCCTCCCCTCCCTTCACCCTTCCTCCCTCCTTATTTACAAAAGCTCTGTTTCTATTTTTTCCTTCCATTTCTTATTTCTCTTGTCCCTCTGTTCCTTTCCTCCTCCCACTCCCTTGTTCCCTTTCCCATTTGGACATTTTCTTTCCTGTCACAATATAATACATTTTAGTCTTTGTACTTTCAGTTTCTTACACCAGAGAAACAATGCAGTATTTAAACATGCGTGTCCGATTTATTTCACTTAAGAGATAGTCTCAAGATGCATCCATTTACTTAGGAATATCTCAAGCTTATCATTCTTTATGGCAGAGTAGTACTCCATTGCATTAAAAAAAACCACATTTTCTTTATCCATTCTGCGGATTATGGGCATCTGGATTGTTTCCAAGATTTAGCTATTATAGACTATGCTGCTATAAACATGGGTGTGCATATATTGCTGCGGTATGATGCTTTTAATTCTTCTGGGATGATACCAAGAAGGGGAATAGCTGGGTCAAATGGAATCTCTAGTCCTAGTTCCCTGAAGAATCTCCACACTGATTTCCATAGTGGTTGTACCAGTCTACATTCCCACCAACAGTGGAGAAGAGTTCCTTTTTCTCCACAGCCCCTCCAGCATTTGTTATTGGCTGGTTTGTTGATATTAGCCATTCTTTGTGGAGTGAGGTGGAATCTCAGGGTTGTTTTAATTTGTCTCTCTTGAATGACCAGTGATTTAAACATTTTTTCATACGTCCATTTGCTGTTTCTACTTCTTCATCTGAGAAGTGTTTATTCATTTTTGCTGCCCACTTTTGGATTGGGTCTTTAAATTTGGGGGGTCTGATTTTTTTGAGTTCTTTATATATTCAAGATTTAGTCCTTTGTTGGAGGAATAGCTGGCAAAAATTTTTTCCGAACCTGTGGGTTGTCTCTTTGCTCTGTTGGTAGTTTCTTTTGCTGTGCAAAAGCTTTCAATAAGATCAGGTCCCGGATGTTGATTCTTTGTGATATTTCCTGGGCAACTGGGGATTTGTACATAAAGTCCTTGCCTACACCTATGCCTTCAAGTGTTCTATCTACTCTATCTTCCAACAGATTTAGTGTTTCTGTTTTAATATGTAGATCTTTGATCCACTTTCATTTACTTTGATTTTAGCTTAGTGCATGGGGAAAGATATGGGTCTAGTTTTAACGTTCGGCATGTGGAGAGCCAGTTTTTCCAGCACCACTTATTAAAGAGGCTATCTTTCTTCCAGTGAGGTTGTTTGGCCCCTTTGTCAAAGATAAGGTGACTGAGAGTGTTTGGACTAGTTTCTTCATCTCCTAATCTGTTCCATTGGTCCTGGGGTCTGTTTTTGTGCCAGAACCATGCTGTTTTTAGTACAGCAGCTTTGTAATATAGTTTTAGGTCAGGGATTGTGATGGTCCCTGCTTTGTTTTTGTTGCCCAGAATCGCTTTTGCTATTCTACATTTCTTTTGGTTCCAAATAAATTTTAGGATTGTTTTCTCTAATTCTGTGAGGTATGCTATTGGTAATTTAATTGAGATTGCACTAAATCTGTATAACAGTATTGGGAGTATGGCCATTTTCACTATATTGGTTCTTCGTACCCAGGAGCAAGGGATATCTTTCCATTTTCTAATATCTTCTTCAATCTCCTTTTTCGAAGTGCTGTAGTTTTTGTTGTGTAGATCTTTTACTTCCTTTGCTAGATTGATTCCTAGGTACTTCATTTTTGTGGATGCTATTGTGAAAGGTGTTTCCCTAATTTTTCTCTTGGTGAGTCTTTTGTGTGTGTACAGGAATGCTATTGATTTCTGAGTGTTGACTTTGTATCCAACTATGCTGCTCAACTTGGCCATTAAATCTAGAAGTTTTTGGTGGAGTTTTTGGGGTCTTCTGTATAGAGTATCATGCCATCTGCAAATAATGATAATTTTTTTTAATTTTTTTTTTATTTTTACCAAGAACATGTATTGGTACATTGTATACATAAAGATCATAATCAATATGGTTATTTTGTACCTGTACATGATACATCTTGGTTTTCCCCCCTTATCCCCCCTTCCCCTCCCCCTCTTCCATTCACCCACCCCTCCCTATTTGCAACAAGTGT
>PVJO010009804.1:0-67490 GCA_004026905.1 Hystrix cristata
TATTGTTTCAGAATTCCTAAAAGACCTTAGCTGTGAGACTAGAATTTTTGTTAAGCAAGCACATCTTCATAGACCTCCATAGGATGTCATGGATCTATAGAGGACACAATTGATAATAGAATCCATCTCTTTGAAGTTTAAAAGCTTGGTCAAGAATGACTTCTGTGACCATAACCAGATTATCACCAAACTGTTGCAGACAGGTCAATGCCTAACTTAGATACTGGAAAACAAATGTTCAAAGGCCAGCCTCAAAGATGTATGAAGAATTTCTAAATATCTGTAGATTTTTAAACAGATGTTTGGCTTTAGTCATTTGAAGCTAATCAAGTTTTACTGGGCACTTACTATAATTAAAGCACAATGATACATCTATAATTTTTGGATAACTGCCTTTTAGCTTTTTTCCAGTTTCTTCCTT
Source organism: Hystrix cristata (assembly GCA_004026905.1). NCBI lineage: Eukaryota > Metazoa > Chordata > Mammalia > Rodentia > Hystricidae > Hystrix > Hystrix cristata. The sequence continues at coordinate 422 of PVJO010009804.1, forward strand.
CATCATCTTAAGCATCGAAATATTTATATAACTTCTTCTTTTTTAAAAAAGCACCTACTGGAACCTATTATATAAAAGCTCATCTGAGAAAATTGAATAGCTATCTTAGCATTTTCCAGTGTTTATTTTCCAGTGAGGACTAAGGATTTAGGGAATGGGACTGGTTCTCTCTTACATGACATATTTAGGCCAATAGATGATTGCTTAGAGTAAAAGTTTACTAATGTGGACAATCCAAAATAGGTGCTTCAAACATTTTAATCAAAATATCTAAATATATATTTATTTACAAATCTTCAGTATAGAACAAATTATCACAATCAAATTTCCAATTAGTCTCAGAGCAAGAAAGAATATAAAGTCCTCTGTCAGTTTGAGTACGAACACTTGCTAAATTAATAGGATCCCTCCTCTAATCTCAGATATCTTATTTATACCTAACTAGAACAGCAATCATGATGTCATATTTTTATTACCTTAATTTTCGTAGAAATGACTCTCAAACTTTTATTTCATTGACTTTATAACATCTACTGCAACTATAAAATTACAATAAATATGTCCTATATTTATGATCAAACCACAGCAAGAATAAACAGATTTTGAAATTATTTATTTGGTGGAAGAAAAGTAGGTGGATATGATAGAAAGTCACCAACAGCTGAGTGAACTTCGAGATTCGTGCACAGTGAGAATTGGAAACAGGCTCCAAGAGGGAAAAAAGAGCTTCTGCAAATCCAGAAGCTAATAGATAGAGGTCAGTTAAGAGCCTTTCTATCAAATATTTAGGTGATTAAATTATGCCTTGGAAAGAAACAGACCTAATTTACACCTTCCCAAAACATATCCACAAGTCCATATAACTTGAATACTTCCAAAATTTTCTCATTTCACTGTGTATCTGGTGGAGGATGTTGGGAGCTGTCTACGAGTACTCTAGGGATACTTTTAACCATTTTTTTCCCTTCTAATTCTTATGGTTTATATCTAAATGTCCTGCCAAAGCCCCGTGCACTCACAGGTAGGGCTTTGGGAAGGTGATTGGATTGTGGGGCTGTACACTCATCAGCGGATTAGTCCACTGATGAGTTTCTATCTAAATGTGATGTTGGGAGGTACCTGGTCAGAGGATGCAGGTCACTGGGGGCTTGGCCTGGAAAGGTATGCCATATCTCCTGCAAAATAAGACCTAACCAGAAAATAAGCCCCAGCATAATTTTTCAAGCCTTCCTCATATAAGCCCTACCTCCAAAATAAGCCCCAGTTAAGATTGTCAGCCAGAGAGATGCATTTAATATGTCCATTGCAACACATGACAGACATATTGAATTATAAAATAATGTTAATATATAATTAAATATTATTCACATTAATACTTAAAATAAATTATCATATAAATTGTAATTATTTGCGAATACCTAAGCAGGAGCCTTTGGACAAGCGGTAAATGCTTGGAAACAGATGAACTTGAGACTTACTGCAGAATGACTGAATAGAGGCACAACGCACAAATAACATGTGTAGTTGATAACGAACAGACATGCTTGTGTCTAATATGAATCTTCATAATTCAATATGCCACACGTTGTAATAGATGTACTTATGCACTCCTGTGAAATAATGAAACATTTTCTGAATTTTGGTGCCTGCAATTTTCCATCACTTTTGTGTGGACCATCATTCTTAACCATCATTTTTGTTGCCACTTCTGTCTCCTAAATCTTCGATTAACACTTGATTTAATGGAAACTTTGTGAAGCCTACCTGCAAAAGCGTATAACTTGGGTAAAGAATTCATGGGATAAGATCACTGACAGCTGTGTTGCCAATGCACTATGAGCAGGCTACATGGACAAGAAGTACTCGTATAAGGAGAGCTCTGTTGTGAGACATGAAAATTGGGGCTAATGGGTCTATAGGAAATTGAGCTGCAAGAAGTTCAGGGTTGGGAGAGTTATGACAATGTTCTAAAGAAGATGACAGGACTGTGTTTGAATAAAGGTAGATTATTGTACATGAATAAATGTAGATTGTTGTAACTGAAAAATAAGACATCTCCTGAAAATAAGCCCTATTCCATCTTTTGGAGCAAAAACTAATATAAGACCCAGTCTTATTTGGGGGGAAATGCAGTATCTTGATATCTCTGCTTCCTGCCACCACGCCATGAGCTGTTTTTCCACTGTCATACTACCCTGCCTTGGAGCCAGCCAACTATGTACTGGAAACTCTACAAACTGTGAGGCAAAATAAACCTTTCCTCCTTAGAGTGGTGGGTGTTGGGTATTATGTCTCAGCAATGAGAGAAGTAACTAAGATAGATTTGGTACCAGAGAGGTAGGGTAATTGTTGTCACCTCCCAACCATGTGGTTCAGACACCTCAGGAGCTGGTTCGTGGGAGGAGTCTAGAAAGGTTTGAAGATACCAGCTGGAAAAGCAGCCCTTGGGTGCTGTAAGCCAAGCCGATGGGAGATTCTGGTCAGAGCTCAGAAGACCAGAAGGCTGATAAAATAGGCTGATGGAAAAGACTTCGAAATTTTTCCCAGATTATCCTGCAAATGTTTATGACTGGGAAATTCCAGAAAACTCTGAAGTTATGAAACAAATCTAATAATTGGAATGGGAAGTGCTTATGTTAATTAGGGGAATTCCAGTAAGGAAAATAATTTAGATCAGATTGGAAGTGGGCCTGTTTATTTTTATCCAAGTAGAACCAATAGCATATTTTCTTGCCGAGAGAAGCCTGTTTAAATATTAGAATATTTGGAAAATAGGTTAATCAGTTTTAAAAAGAAGCTTATATTGTAAAAATCAGGTTCTGTAAGTTAACATGTGTGCATATGCACATATGTGTGTATATACGTGTATGTGTACATGTCTGTATATATATATATATATGCATATGTGTGTATATTTAGGGTTTTTTTCCTTGGAATATAGAGATCTAAGAAACAAGAACGCTTAACTGTACAAAGTGCCTAAATGTGCATGACAAAGGATAAAAGTTTTACTGTGTTCTTAAGTAGTCTGAGAAATTTTAATGATTGGGGCCATAGGCTCTGAGGAAACCTCCAGAATTTTTTAATGATGACTCAGAAAAAGAATAAATATGGGCTGGGAGTGTAACTCAGCATTTCAGCACTTGCCTAGTATGTGCAAGCCCTAGGTTCAATCTCCAACACCAAAAAAAAAAAAAAAGTAAATATGATTGAGACTAGAAAAGAATGAGGTTTAAAATAATAGAACAGAGGTAACACCAATGAAAATTGTAAAGAACAGACTTCTAAAATCACTGGGAAAACTTGGCAGAATCAACTTTTTCATAACTTTGGAAATTTACAACCTGCAGCAGTCTAGAGAGCATTTATTTAAGAAAAGAAGATGAATCTGGCGATGATAATGAGTTTTGTGGCATCTTAATTTGCCCTATTCCTAACCACCCTCTCTAGCTCAGTAGTAACTTTGAAAAACAATAACCCCCAATCACAGGAAAAACCAGAAGCCCAGGAGCCCCTCAATGAGACTCCCTATTCAGAGAATTACTGATATTTGAACTGTCTGGTGATTCCCTCGAATGCTCGCCTCACAAAGTTATCTTTATTTGCCCTGACACAGATCTTACACAGGGTAATAACTGGATGTCCAGCAAAATAATGAAACTAGACATCTATCACATACAATTGTAGGGGCAGATTAGAGGAGGATAAACAAAAACCCAGGGCAAAATGCAGGTGACTAACATTGTAAAATCATCACATGCTTCTCTGTGGCTGACAATCATAAGATCATCACATTTTTTCATATATCATGTGCTTGGAAAAAAAGGTACCCTGCTGTATCCTTTATGAAAGCATTACCCACGTTTACTCAATGCATCCTCTTCCCAGAAACAAAGACTAAGACCCTGATTGGCTTAGCCCACACCAGTCAACAAAACAGTTTGCCCCTGTAAGTATAGACACATCTCATGCTCAGGAGGCCATCTGGAGCTAGATGCCCCCTATCCTGCAGCACCACCCTGCTGGTAAGATAGACTTTCTTCTGCTTCCTTTGCATTTGCCACACTTGAAATAAACTTTCACTTTGCACTACACCAGTCTTAACTCCCCCATTTCTCACTAAGAGCCTCCTCCTCCATTCTTCACCAGAGAGAGGGCAAGAACCCAAAGAGAGGGTGAGGCTCATTATGAGGGACTCCTGCCCCCCTCTTCAGAGACACCCCCCACCAGACACCACACAACATACAAAAATTAACTGGTGGCTTAGGAGGCAGCTTAGTTTTAGAGCAAATGCTTAGCATGAGTGAGGCCCTGCATTTGATTCAAAGTGCCAAAAATAAAATAAGGCACTTTGAATTAAAAACCTAAAAGCAGGAATTAAAATATAAGACTCTTAGATAAAATATGAATGTAATTTTCACGGCTTTGGATTAGACAAAACAACAAAAATAAATTAATAAATCTAAATTCACCAAAATTTAAAACATTTATGCTCCAAAAAAGGTGAAAAAAACAATCAGAAGATTATAAATCATATATCTCATAAGGATCTAGTATCCAGAATACATCAAGTACTCAACTCATCCATGAGAAGACAGTCCATTAAAGGGTGAGCAAAAAATCCAAACAGATGTTTCTCCAAAGAAGATCTATAAATGGCCAATAAGAACATGAAAAGATGTTCCATGTCATTAGTCAGTCACTAAGGAAATGCAAACAAAACTACTATGAGTTACCCTTCCACACTTACTAAGTTGGTCATAATTGAAAAGAAAGACAATAATACATGTTTGCAAGAAGGTGGAAAAATTGGAATCCCTGTCCGTTGTTGGTAAAAATCCATTGATTAAAGTAACAAAAGTAAACATAAATTAAAATCACAAATATAAATATCAAAACACAAGAAGAGAAAGGGTAAACATCAAAATTCATCTTTCATTAGAAGTCAACAAATATTATCTGAAATTAATAGAGCAGTAAATAAAATATAAGCACATTGCCTACAGTTTTTAAAGTAACTACTAGAAGAATTTAAAAAACAGTTAAAATACATTTCCTATGAGAAGTTAAAAATTACTGTTTTTTAGAAGCACCTCTTTACTGATCTAATGCCGTAAGTGTAAATAAGGACCAAAATGTATAATAATAATATCATGAAATAGGAAGAAAATGTTCAAAGGGGGAGGAGAACTACAGAAGGGGGAGAGAGAAAGAAAAGAAGGGAAAAGGAAAAGACAAGAAAAAGAGAAAAGATAGAAAAAACAGAAATGAAACTGTTGTAGATAAGGAGGAGAAGAGGAGTTGAAGGGAGAGGAGGGAGGGGAGAGAAAACCAAGATATATCATGTACGGATATAAATTCCCTATGATAAATGTGAACATTATCTATATCTAAAATGTGCCAATAAAATTAGCTATTTTAAAAAATTAAAGTAGTTAATAGGATTTTTATGACTCATTGGATTGGTGACAAAAGGGAAAAAATGAAAGCTGACCTTGTTCCAACCCAGACAACTGGGGAAATGATCTCAAGAGAACCAAGCAATCAAGAAGGGAAACTGATAATTGATTGAGAGAAGAGATGTGGCTACGGGGAGATTCAGGTAGAATACAATAGGCAACTAGATAAGTATCTAAGGGAAAAGACAGTCTTGGGTAAAATATCAACATCACAGGCATTTGCATAAATGTAGAAGTTTATCTAATTGATACCAACAAGTCTGAAGGAGAAAACAAAAAAAGAGATTAGAGATATCTCAGGCAATTGAATTTAAGAGCACCTGTGACGAGAGCACAGAACAGAGAACCAGCAGAGTATAAAAGGATTCAAGAAATGACAATACTCATCAAAATTATAAACCCTGACCCTGCATATAATAAGAAGGTAGAAAGTACAAAGATGAGAAAATAGCATTGACCGCCCTGTGCCCCAGGACAGATACACTCCCTGCGGCATTCACAGGCAATATACTTAAAATAGGCTCCTGGAGTCAAAAGCTAACCCCTGGCTTTCCTATTTATAGCTACACACTCCTAGCAGAGTCGAAAAAAACACTGCCAGTTAAAATTGTAAATGCATTGCTCATGTAAAAATGTTCTGCCAACTCTATTCCAAAACTTACTTAGCCATTGTTCCAAAATCATACCATTTGGGACCAAAAAAAAAAGTACACCCAATCATAAGAAACTTAAAGCCCATTTTTCTTCAAAGCCAGTAATGTAATCTTGAAGAATTACATCAGATATCACTGATAAGAAAATAACATAAACATATTCATACTTTGCTTATTGTCATATGAAACTTTGCGCAGCTTTTGTACACTGGAGAAGCCTTCTCCAAAGGGAAGGTGTGTAATCACATGTGCCACGGAATTAGTATTAAAAGAGTGCTTAGTAGGAGAGAGATCTCAAGGTACAGTCTAACGAGGCCAATGGGCCTATGCATAAATTATAAACGCACAGGGTTTGGTTCTCAGTGATAATGTCAAACCTCTACAGCTGTCTCAGCTATCTAACCTGCACTGTTTAAAGCATCGCCATGTAACTGGCCTCTGGCTGTTACCTTCTCTTGTTCCTTTCCATAATGGTCACACGTGTTTAGAACTTCTTGCTATGTCGTCATTTCTTTACTTCCACTTTATTCCCCAAACCTTCCATTGTGCTTCTACTCCATTACTCTATCCAAGTGATTCTTGTTATTATGAACGAGGACCCTAATGTTTCTAAAACCAATAGATACGTTTCAGTGCTCTTCTAGTGGGCTTATATTTTATATCTAGTGGGCTACACTCAACACTCTGAATCAGTCCCTCCTTCTTGAAACACTTTATTTCCCATGTTTCCAAGATAAAGCATTCTCTGTCTCCTTTTCAGGAAGATTCTCATCTTCCAGGTCCCAGTGACTCATTTGAAAGCTCAATAATATAAACCCCAATATTTACTCATACTTATAAGTATCTCCTTAACACTTACACTTGGCTTTGTAGGGCACCTCAAAATTGATCTCATGATATTTACTTCTAAATCAAATTTTATTTGTGATTTCAATCTCATTATCAAAATATGTAATCCAAAAAAAATTGTCTTTGACACTCTTCCAACTCCCTTCTATATCCAACTAATCATTAATTTTGCCATCCAAATTGCACTAACCTCCTAACAGGTCTTTCTACACTCTTCCTGGACTTTTTCCAATCTATTCACACCAGCCAGACTTATCTACAACAAAGTACAAATCTGAGCTTGCACCATATCTGATCCAATCCTTGCAGAAACACCTTCAGTGTTCTTAAACTACAGATCAACATTCTCAGCATAGTCCATCGAAGCCTGCATGGTTCGACCCCTGACTACTTACTCCTTAGACCGTTTCCATAGAACTCTCCTCTCATTCTCAGAACTCTGCCACACTGACATTCTAATCCTTCAGATGGGTCGAGCTCACCACCACCACCAATACAATCCCTTTGCACAAGGCTCTCTTCATCCCTGTTCATTTAGTCACTACTGATTCTTCAGCTTTGTTCTACCACTGCCATTAGAGGAAAGCCTTTCCTGACTTTCTAAGATAGGTTCGGCTCATTTATTATCCGCTCCTATAGGCTGTCCCTTTCTTTAGGAGCACTTATACTTGTTTGTTCACATTTAATCACATTTAATGGTGTTATTTTTACGAATGCCTTCTTGCCCATTAGTCTGAAGCATCGTGAAGTCAGGAGCCACATTTTCTTTGTCTTGCCATCCTACCTTCAGCTCCTAGCAAAGCTCCTGGTACATACGGTGCCACATAAATATTTGATGAATAAATGAATGAGTAGCAACTTGGTTAAAAAATAAGGAAATAGTTGGTAAGGCAATCCCTCATTCCAATTCAGATCTGATTTTTCCCAATTTTTAGCTTAAAATGTATTGTTTATTTTTATTCTTATGTATCTACAGCCATAAAGATTGTTCACAGCACTAAACTCATAGGGCTTATGAATACATTTTCTTAGCATCATACCCACAGGAAATAGTAATAAGAATACAGGATTTCTCGCACCAATAAGTAATTTAGGTAGTGCCAAATAGATCCCATAGCTAGATAAAAGCTATTCTTATAACACCCAAAGATATATAGGTAATTAACTGTTCTTTGTTCTGGTTCTGCCTCATAAAATTCAGGAAAGTACTTGGTCCAAGCTTTTTTAGCCTGGGGTGGAGGATAGATCAGGGAGGTCTACAAATAAAGAGTAAGAAGTCTGTTGTGACTTGAGAATATTTTATCCCTCAAATATTAAATAATTCCAAAACTGATGATCTATTCCTGGCCCAAATAAAAGGCCAGCAATATAATTTGTGGGCCCCTTTTCCAAAGGCAAAATAAAAACCTTTTTCCTGCCTGCTGTAATCACTTTATTGATTTGTTATGGTGGTATTTATTGTTTTATTTTACTATTAATATTACATTTCATTGGATGGAATATGTACAAAACCTCACAAGAATACTGATCCCTGCCCTGTGACTTGGAGTGTATTAGTTCCCCAAACTGGCCTTCCCCACGCACTTTGTTAGGGGGAAAAAAGGAAATGAAACAGAGATACAAGCCCAAAAGGACAAGTTTATTTCAGGACCAACCTGAGAGGGTCCATCCTGGCACTGGAGACCAGACCAGTAATTCTGTAGAGGCTGTGGGGTCTTTTACAGGGTCATGGTGGGGGGCAGGGAATTCAGTGAAAGGGGGTGTAGCTACCTGCCCAGGGAGGAGGCTTGGGATTACGCAGGGAGTAGCGGTTGTTATCAGTAGTAGGACTGAATGATGGTAAGTGTCATGTCAATAGCAGGGCTGGCTGAGTCACTGGGGATAGCAGCTGTGCCCGGAGTGGGAGGGTAGGGTGGAGAGGTCTTTGTTTAGGTTGGAGGTGGTCAGATTCGTTCAAACTTCCCCACCAGATACAGAGGCCAACAGCAATCACTGAATGGGGCAGAAGAGCAAGTGGGCAAGAACCTAATTTGGGGAACCAGGGAGGTGGCGGAATGCAGGACCACACGTGACCCAAGGCTCCCAGTCCATGGTGCACACACCACTGTCTCATCAGACCTAACTTATAAAATGCAAATTCGATGATAAATTGTTAAAAATTTTAAAATGATAACAACAAAGCATAAACCCTAAGTGCACGGGCCCTGAATGTTGTTCTCTAAAGGGCAGCCCTGCGCAATGTGGGCCACATATTCGTGAAGCTGTCCTTGCCCAGATGAGATAGTCTGTGGCCTAATTCAACATTATAAAGAAGGCCGTTCCATAACAGGAAAAGGGATGCTCTCAGAAGGTGTAAAATACTGCTACACAATTCACAATGGCTAAATCTTGAGACCGGCCTATGTGTCCGTCAACAGATGAATGGATAAAGAAAATGTGGTATTTATACACAGTGGAGTAGCACCATGCTACAAAGAAGGATAAATCTGAGTCGTTTTTAAGAAAATTGATGCACCTTGAATCCATAATGTTAAGTGAAATAAATCAGATACACAATCTTAAACATTGTATTGTTTCTCTTGTACGGGAAACACAAAGTATAAATAAAGAGCAAAGTAAGATAGCTAAAAAACAGGAAGATAGATCTTTTGCAAATGGGAAAAAGACCAAGAGATGGGGAAGGAGGGGAAGGAGGGGTGTAAAAAGAATTAAGATTTGTCATTTATATGTACCAACTACCCACAATGAATGTATTCACTGTGTACCACAAATACATACTAACAAAAAAGTTTAAATACTCTCACATACTCAGACGTTATCATCTGTAATCTTGTACTCACAGGTGCTCCTGTTGTGGCAAAGGTAGTTTCTACTTTTAGAGAAAAATGTTGATCTCTGCTGAAGAGCCTAACGGTCTTCCTGCATCACTCATAAGTGCATCTCGGTCAGTACAGCCAAGTGTTGACAGTGTCTGATGTTTCATCTAGCAGACAAGCAGTCAAGAACCGCCAATCTAACCAGAAAATAAGTGGTGCTTGTTACTACGGTGAAGGCCCGTGTCATGCAGAAGATTATACTGCACTGTTCTTCTGCTTGGTGTCTACTTTGCAATGGCAGGTAAGGCAAAGTGACTGAGGCTGGTATTTTTGATCCCTAGTTTTCAAGGCTGATTATTTTCCAGTTAGTTTTTGTTTTCATGGAAAACAGGATGATTTATTAACCTAGAGCATGTGCTCTCTTAGGGCAGAAATGATCATCTTCCTATCTTTAGCAATTAATAGTACCTTGTATAATTGATGATCAATAAAAGTTTCTTGAGTTGAGGTAATAGACTACATACTTCTAATTACTCTGTTTCTAAAATAAAGTCAATTTTTAAGTGAATGGTAGTATCTTTAAAATATTTGGTTATACATATGTATGCATACACACATGCATAGAGTCATAATTCCAAATATTCTCAGAAGTTCAATATGGCTACAAGAGTCCTACAAATAAGCAGATTAAAATATTTATAAAGTTACTTTAACCAAAGGAAGCCCAGTCAAAATGCAGAAAGATGAAAATAATATTTACAACGAATATTTAAATATAATGGAAAGGAGCTTACAGTAGAATTAAATGACAAGCCAAGAGGAAACAATATAGTACTCCAATTTTTTAGATAAGAATATGTATTTACATGTTCTTACACAGTTTAAAAATTGGGAGGAAACATTATCCAATGTTATTAGTATTCACCTTTCAGCACATGAGACTACAAGGAATAGTTATTTTTTTCTTTTTTGCATATATATTAAAATTTATCTCCTACAATAAGCATATGCTCCTTTAATAATCAGAATATATAATCTTTGGAAAGAATAACTTTCGATCATTTAAAATTAATTAAAATTGTTTTTAGTAATAAAGGCTTTTGGTACAGCATTGTGGAACCCAAATATATTTTTAAAAATCAGGTGGGGAACAGAGAAAGACTATTTCAGTGTTTGAAGCAACTCCTGAAGTACCACTCAGAAATTCAATGATTTAAATCCAAATTCCACTCAGTATTTGCAAAATAAGCATGTAAGGGCCTTTTATCCCCTTCCTCTGATCCATATTTTATTCAAGACACAGGTGTTATTAAGTAATTCTTGCTTATGCTGCAGTAAATCTTGACATTTCAGTGGCTCAACTACAAGGATTTATTTTTCACCCATGTCAACACAGTGCAAATCAGTCAGCCAAGCAGGAAGTCAGGGCCCACAATCTTCAAGCTCACAACTCCATCATTTCAGATCTCTTCACCTCCAGTTACAGGGGTAACGGAAAAAAGGAGGTGATGCAGGCACATTGGTCTTTAAGTGACATGACTCATATATGTTCCATGTAATATATGTGCTGGAGTTAGCCACTTGACTCAACATAAATGTAGGGGAGACTAAGCCTGAGAAGTACAAAGAATATTTGGTCATTACTAACAGTGACTGTTAGAATATTTTAGTTTCAAAAAACTTTAAAAGAAGAAACAAAATGTAACATAATGACACAAATTTAAAGAAGACTATAAAACACTAGTAACAGAAACTAATTTTTTTCAAAAGATTAATGTACTTGAAAAATTCTAAAAGTATATAACAAGATATATCATTGGTGTGAAGTAGAGTTGTAGATGAGATTAAATAGAGTTTAAGACATGAAATGAGACCCTAAAGATGTCAAGTGCCTTCTCAACATCCTTAGATTTCCAGGGATTCTATATTGAGACAGGCAAGTGGGGCTTTTAAAATGTGCCAGCAGAAGTAGGAAGCTGCCACAGCTTATTCATTTCACAAGGTTTGATTTATATTGCTTATAATAAACTTTAAAGAGATATGTGCCAATGGCTGCAAAATGTCATATAAACAAACTTCATATAAATATCATTCTGGAATTCCACCAACCTGTACAAAGCCTGTGGACATACAGCAGAGCAAAATAGCGTAAGATTTTATATTCAAGCCTGTGCAATTGAAGATGATTTTGTTCCTTTTTCTACTTAAGTAGAGAGCTCATTTAACATTTCTACTGTCTGGTAACAATAAATTTCTCCATGGATTTGCATATGAGTTTAAATTTTTAAAGAACACTAGAAATTTAAGAAAAAGTATGTTTTCCAATTATATGTAATATGCCTGGAACGAGGGTCTGTTTACTCATTGGTCCCTTAAATAAATGTTGGTGATTGATTCATAACCATAGCAACTAAATCAATGAAACATACATCTAAAATGTTAGTAACACATGGGCATGAGATAATTTTACAAATCTGGCCTCATTCCTGCAGCTTGGTTTAAATGCATTAGTACCAAAATGTGAAATAAGTTGAGTCTATACCATATCTTCCTATAAATAGTCTACTTATGGTAGACTATTTCTTAGGTGAGTTATATTTGTCAGAAATTTATAAAGGATAATTCTTTCACTCTTCTAATTTAAGAGTAAGGAAGTCTGGGAGAGAAGACAAGAAGAAAGGAGCAAATCTGAACTACTTAAAGAACATTCTAGTCTCCAGATCATGTGTATTCTATTAAATGGAGGGTAAATCACAAAATTTTTATCGGTTGCCAGACAGACAACTGTGAAATCAACAGTTTTATATATAAAAGGATAGAATCATTGAACAATCTATTTTGTTCGGCTCTTAATACCTTGTTAGTGTCTTCTGTGAGAAACAATGACTCACTATTTAATACATCCAACAATCTCCAAGAAAGTTCACAAGTTTAAAGGGCTTTGGTTCAAAAATGGTCAAAAACACAAGTCACTTAAACACATCTTTCAATAACTTGATCTTGGTTCAGAATGACTCAAATTATCACATGAATGAGTCGATCCATCATTTCAACTTCTTTATCTTGAACACAGTGCTGAAGCAAAGTTAACTTCTAATCACTGAGAACTGAACAGGCATGATTTGATAAGAGCTTTGCTCCTTTTTTCCCCCAGAACAGATCAGTAAGTTTTGTAAGTGAAAACCGCCCCAAAATTGACTGTGATTTCCACTGTAAAATGGGTATGGCTGCTATTTCTTTAGAGCATCTCACTTGAAAGATGAACCTCAGGCTGTTGAGACTTTCATGTGCATAGCAGAATTAACTTTCATGTGCATAGCAGAATTAACTTGACCTTCTAAAACCAGACAGTGCTTGGACTGATCATGCCCTCTTTGGAAGCATTGTTTGGTGTTTCTAGCTCATTTGTTGACACTGGCAATTTAATACAAAAATAATTCATGAATCAAATTTTGGTTAAATTAATATATTCAGAGTGGTGGTGCAGATACCATGTGTACTGGAATTATTTACAGACATTCTTTTCCAAACTTTTCCTAAAATGTCAGTAATCTTAACAAAAGGACCTCCTTTTTGTGTTCTTGGCCTTAACTAATTTGAAAACAGAGAAAATTATTATCTCAGACTAATACCATGAATTATAGTTGCATGAAGAAAGATAAGTAGAGACACTACTTTTTTTAAAGGGCATAAAAATTTTATTTAGTTTTCTTTAAAAAAATAAAGAAGTGCTAATGCACGCTAAATTTCAAAAATGCATTTAATGCCAAAATTACAGCTCACATTTACAATCCAAATTTAGTTTTTGACGTCAGTCCTTTCTATTGCTCTCTTCTCTGCTATTCTCTTTTCTGTCACCAACTTTCCTAAATAGAACAGGACTTCTGTTTTGAGGTTCCTATGGAAGGAACTACGTAGGGACAATAAAAATAGAGGAGAAGGGAAGATAAAAACTAATGGCATGTAACATCACACTAAATGGCCAGAAACTGGAAGCTTTCACACTAAAATCTGGAACAAGACAAAGTTTCCCACTATCACCACTATTATTCAACATAGTTGTGGAAACATTAGCCAGAGTAATTAGACAAGAGAAAGAAATAAAAGGAATAAAGATAGAAAAGGAAGAAGTTAAACTATCGTTATTTGCGGATGACATGATATTCTACATAGAAGACTCAAAAAACTCCACCAAAAAACTTCTAGATTTAATAACTAAATTCAGTTGCATTGCCGGATACAAAGTCAACACTCAAAAGTCAATAGCATTCCTATACACAAACAATAAACCCACTGAAAAAGAAATAACAGATGATATACCTTTCACAATTGCACACAAAAAAATAAAATACTTAGGAATCTACCTAACAAAGGAAGTAAAAGACCTTTACATTGAAAACTACAGCACTCTAAAAAAGGAACTAGAAAGGGGTATCAGAAAATGGAAAGATATCCCATGTTCCTGGGTAGGAAGAACCAACATAGTGAAAATGGCTATACTTCCTAAATTACTATACAGATTTAATGCAATTCCAATTAAGATATCACCAACATACTTCAAAGAATTAGAAAGGACAATCATGAACTTCATCTGGAACTACAAGAGACCAAGAATAGCAAAAACAATCCTAAGCAATAGGGGAAAGGCAGGGGGCGTCACAGTTCCCGACCTAACTATACTACAAAGCTACAGTGATAAAAACCACATGGTACTGGCAAAAAGGCAGACCTGAGGGTCAATGGAATAGATTGGAGGATGCAGAAACAACTCCAAACACACTCAAATACCTCATCTTCGACAAAGGAGCCAAACACCCTCACTGGAAGAAAGATATCCTCTCTAACAAATGGTGCTGGAAAAATTGGCTTGCCACATGCCGAAAACTAAAACTAGATCCATGCCTCTCATCATGTATTAAACTAAAATCAAATTGGATCAAAGATCTAATCATTAAAACAGAAACACTAAATCTACTGGAGAATAAAATAGGAAGATCCCTCGAAGACATAGGGGTAGGGAAAAAATTTATGAACATAACCCAAACAGCACAGGAAACAACATGAAGAATCAGTGTTTGGGACAGCATGCTATTAAAAAGCTTTTGCACAGCAAAAGAAATCACCAATAGACCAAGGCGAAAACCCACAAACTGAGAAAAAATGTTTACTAGCTATCCATCAGACAAAAGTCTAACATCTAGAATATACAAAGAACTCAAAAAAATTAAACCTCCCAAACTCAAAGACCCAATCCAAAAATGAGCATCTGAAATGAATAAACATTTCTCAGATGAGGAAATTAAAAAAGCATATAAATATATGAAAAAGTGTTCAACATCACTAGTCATTTGAGAGATGCAAATCAAAACAATGTTAAGTTTCCATCTCACTCCAAAAGGAACCACGTTTATGAAAAAATCAACTAATAACAAATGTTGGCGGGGCTGTGGGGAAAAAGGAACCCTCCTCCATTGTTGGTGGTAATGTAGACTGGTCCAGCCACTGTGGAAATCAATATGGAGATTCCTCAAACAACTAGAACTAGAGGTTCCATTTGATCCAGCTATCCCTCTACTGAGGATCTTCCCAGAAGAACTGGAATCCTCATACCACAGGGATGTATGCACAACCATGTTTATAGCAACACAATTTGTAATATCTAAGTCTTGGAAACAGCCTAAATGGCCAACAACCAATGAATGGCTAAAGAAAATGTGGTTTTTCTATACAGTGGAGTACTACACTGCCATAAAAAAGGATAAACTAGAGTCATTTGTAGGTAAATGGATGTTCCTTGAGAACATACTATTAAGTAAAATAAATCGGACACTCATGAGTACACATCGAATTGTTTCTCTGATATGAGAAACCATGGATGTAAAAAAGGATGAAGAAGTGTAATAGATATAATCTAAAAGGAAGATAATATTCTAAGGAGAGGAGCATTGGACGGAGGAGGGGGAGAAGCGGGAAGGGAAAAGAGGGATAAAAAAAGGAAAGGGAATTCATGGAGAAACGTGAATGAACCTGCTATAAATAGGGATGAAGGGAATAGAGGGGAGGGGCGGGGAAGAGGGGGGAGAACCAAGATGTATCATGTACAGGTACAAAATAAATGTGATGAATGTAACCATTATATGTACATTGTACCAATACATGTTTTTGGTTAAAAAATAATAAATAAATAAATAAATAAATTTTAAAAAGAAATTAAAAAAAAACTAACGGCACATTCTTTAAAATGGGAACGAAATATGGAAAGTGCACTAGTTAATCCTGGTTTTCTATTCACTTGAAATATTTCCTCTGGAAAGTTTCTGTAATCTAAGCACATATATACATATGCATATACAGAGAGATATAATTTTGGGAAAAGATGCATCTTGGAAACATTAAACATGGAATAAATTATGCTGTAAGATACAGGATAAAATTGAAAGAGAATAAGAATTTCTTAAAAATGAAAAATTAAAAGACAATTAATTAATTGGAGTGGTATCAGCAAGACATCAAAATAGGAATTTCAAAACTCATTCATTCTCAGAAACATCAGTCTCAAAAACCATCCACAAATGAAAATACCTGCATAAAAGCTAAGGAATTTAAGTAAGACCTAGCACCTGGGTGGGAAATGGAAATAAGAAAAGGGCCACTGAAGAGGACAGAAGGACAGTTTTGTATCAACCACGACACTTCTCCAACTGACCTAGGCAGCACGGCCTGGAGGGAGACACCCCCCACCTAGAGAGAAGTAAAGGAAGGTAAACACCAGAATTAGCTTTGGATCCAAACACCAGGACCATCCCGGTGAAATCCAGCAGGAGCCAGGCCCTGACCTTTACCCCACAGGCCAGCCCCAATACGAGGAGGATACCACAGTCCCAGTCTGCAGGCTTCCTTGGAAGACTAGTTCTCCAGGCTACCCAAGTACCATGCTGACCCAAGTACCCAGCAGCTCTAGGCCCTAGGCAAGCCCCAGCACTGGGCTAGCCGCTCTAATCCTAGGCTTCAGGCCTGCTCCACAGTCATTACAGCCCCTCTAAACCTGATAAAACATGGAGAAATAAACCTTCCAGAGAGGGGAAAGAAATTGAAATGAATATAAAACTTTGCTACAAACCCTGAGACTAGGCCAGCACAGTGAACCCCAGTAATGCTCCAAACTCTGGGTTGGAACCAAGATCCCAGCTCCAGGACTGATCCCATGGAGCTGGGCATCAGGATTGCTATTCTTTGACCCAGCTGCAGTGTAGACCATCAATGGCTCCAGCTACAACCATGAATGCAGACCCCACAAACAAGCTCAACCAGAGTCCCTGGATGAACTGACTGGTAAAAGGCATTTCCTGCCAAACCCAGTTGTAAAGACTCAAAGAGGTTCCTACTTCCTCAAATGTGTAAACATCAATGCAAAACCACAGGATCATAAGTAATCAGAGGATTGTGATACCACCAAAGGAACAAAATGAACCACTAGTAGCCAGTGACAAAGAAATGGAGATTTAGCCAGGCATGGCAGTACAGTCCTGTAATCCCAGAACTCTGGGAGGCTGAGGCAGGAGGATCAAAAATTTGAGCCCAACCTGGGCAACTTAGCAAGACCCTGTCTCAAAAATAAAAAATAAAAAAATGAGCTGGGAATGTAGCTCAGTGTGAAAGCTCTGTGCTCAATCCCTACTACCACAAGAAAGAAAGGTAAAGATGATTGATAGATAGAAAAGGAAGGAAAAGGAATCTACAAACTACCTAAAAAACAATTCAAAATAATCAGCTAAAAATTCAATGAGCTACAAGAGAAGACAGACAGATAACAAAACCTGGAAGATAACATATGAATGAAATGAGAATATCATCAAAGAGATAGAAATCATAAAAAGAAAGAACAAAATAGAAATCCTTGAGCTAAAACCACAAGACTGAATGGTAAAATTCTATAGAATGCTTCACCAGCAAATTTGATCAAGGAAAAGAAAGAATTCATAAGCTCAAAGACCAGTCATTTGAAATCACCCAGTCAGAGAAAGATTTTAAAAATGAAAAAAAATGTAGCTACAGTCTATGGGTCTAATGGAACACCAACAAGCAAACCAAGATATACATTATTCAAGTCACAGAAAGAATAGAGAAAAAGAAAAAATTGAAGAAATAAATGACAGAAAAACTTCCCAAACATGGACATCAAAATCAGCAAAGGGTAAAGATTAATAGATTAATCAATAGATTAAACAAAAAATCTTCACCAAGACATGTTACAATCAAATTTTCAAGCATCAAAATCAAAGTCAAAGTCAGAATTTGAGAGTAGTCAGGAAGGAGTCACTCATCACATACAAAGAATCAACATAAACCTATCCACGGATTTCTCAGCAGAAACCATGGAGGGCCAGAAAAGAATGAGCAAATATATTCATATTGAAATAAAAAGAAAAAACTGCCAGCCAGGAATATTAAAAGCAGAGAAGTTGTCCTTGTTGGGTTTTTTTTTTTTTGGATGATTTGTTTGTTTGTTTTGGTGCTGGGGATTGAACTCAGGGCCTTGTGCTTGCTAGGCAAGCACTGTAACCACTGAGCTAAACCCTCAACAGTTGTCCTTAAAAGTACAGTAGCGACACAAAAATTTCCTAAGCAAGCTTGGTGATCATCACAACTACATCTACCTTACAAACAATGTGAAATTTCTTCAAGTCGAAACAAAAAGACACCAACACGAAAACATATAAAGGTATAAAACATCTATAAAGACAAGAATATAATCAAATTCATAATCCTTGAACATTGTATTGTTGAATTCAGAATAAAAGTAATAAAATAACTACAGCTAAAATAATTTGTCAGTGAATACACTGACAATGTAAAAAGTAGCAAATGGTGACATTTATAACAAAGTGGAGAGGAGTTAAAGTATAGAGTGTTTTTGGATATGGTTGAAATTAAGGAGTCATTGGATTAAAATAAACTGTATTAGTTAGCTCTCCATCACTGTAGAAAAAAACACCTGACATAAACAATTTAGAAGGGGGAAAGGTCTGTGCTGACTCACAGCCTCAGAGGTTTCAGACCTTACTTTCTGGGCCCCGTTTATTTCAGCCCGTGGGGATACAGTTCCTCACAATGGAAGCGTGCAGCAGTAGGGGTCTGTTCACCTCACCGCCCAGGAGCAAAGAGAAAGAGGAATCCCAATACACCTAGTAGAGTGTGCGCCCAGTGACAGAACTTCGCTGGGCTCGCCCGCCTGAATGTTCCATGACCTGAAAGCCTTCAGCACATGAGCCTTTGTGGGACTTTACCCAAACCATATCAGATTAGGACAACAAGAAGATTTCTTACACAAGCTTCACAGTAACATCAGAGGAAAAAAAGCCTCTAGTAGGTACACAAAAGAAAAAGAAATCAAAGCATATCACTACAAAAAAAATCGAAGCACAGATGTAGCTATCAAAAAAAAAAAAGGAATTACAAAAGAGTTGGAAAAAAATTTTTAAATGTCTCTATGAGTTGAACATTTATTGAACATCTAATGAAGATCCACAAAGCGAAATGCTCCAACAATTTGACTTTGGGATATTAAAATGGACATGCTGAGGAGACACTTGCATTTCCACGCTCCTTACAGCATTAGTGACAATAGCCATGATAGAAAGCAACCTCAGTTTCCATCATCAAATATCAGGAAGTACAGTCATCGGCATTTCGTAACACAGACGCAAAAATGAAAATCACACTTTCCCCCAGTAGCCATAAAAGTGAAATGACACGATACCAACAAGAAAAAATGCGGTTTAAATGTAGCAAGGGAATTCTAGAAAGTCAATGTTATTTGGAAACTGGAATTTTTGTGTACAAATATCTTTGTGCTCAATTATATTACTCTTTTTTGAATGAATTGCCACAAATTAACAGTTTTAAAATCCAATTTAAAAATGAGTAAAGAAATTCAATAGACATTTCTCCAAATATATACTAATGGCTATATGGCTATTAACTTTAAAAATCTTTTTTGCTGGGCATGGTGGTGCACACCTGTAATCCCAGCACTCTGGGAGGCAGAGGCAGAAGAATTCCGAGTTTGAGCCCAGCGTGGTCAATTTAGCAACTTAGAGCCAATATCAAAATAAAAAAGGACTGGGAATGTAGCTCAGTGAGATGGTCCTAGGTTCACTTTCCAGAACCCCAAATTAATAAATAATAGATAGATGGATAAATTTAATTTTTAAACCTCCATAAAAGAAAATAAGTGTTGGTAAATAGCGGAGAGTTGGAGCTTTTCTGCATGGCTTATAGGGATGTAAAACAGCACAGCAACTATGGGAAATAGTTTGACAGTTCCTCAGAAACTTAAACATATATAAAATTACATACAATCTAGCCATTCCCTTCAGGGTGTATACCCAAATGAATGGAAAGCAGGGCCTCGATGTGGTATTTGTACACTCACGTTCATAGCAGCACTATTCACCATGGCCAAAAAGTGAAAACAACTTAGATGTGTATCAGTGAATGAATATGTAGGTAAAAGATGGCATATATACACAACGGAATATTATTCAGTCTTAAAAAGGAATGAAATTCTACATGACCACACAACATGGATGATCCTTGAAGTCATTAAGTGAAATAATCCAGACACAAAAGAACAAAATATTATATTCTACTTATATGAGGAACCTAGAATAGTCCAGTGCATGGACATAGCAAATAGAATACAAGCACACCTCATTTTACTGTTGCTTTGTGTTATTGCACTTTGCATATATTTCATCTTTTACAATTGAAGGTTTGTGCAACCCTGCATTAAGCAAGTCTTTTAGCACAATTTTTTAGTAGCCTGTGCTCACTTCATGTATCTGTGTCACATTTTGATAATTTGCATAATATTTCAAACTTTTGCATTATTATTATATTTGTTACAATAATCTGTGACCATCGATCTTTTATTGTTTTTGAGTGTGCTGAACTGTGCCCATATAATATGGCAAACCCAACCAATAAATATTGTATGTGGTCTGACTGTTCCATCAACCAGCCATTCCCCCATTTCACACTCTCTGGTCTTCTCTGTTCCCTGAGACACAGTGATCTTGAAATTAGGCCAGTTAATAACTCTATATGAGCCTCTTAAGTCTTCTAGTGAAAGGGAGACTCACATGTCTCTCATTAAACGAAAAGTGAGCCATTACTAAGCTCGATGAGAAAGGCATGTTAAAAGTTGAGACATGCCAAAAGTTCAGCCTGTTGGGCCAAACAATTAGCCAAGCTGTGAATGCAAAGTAAAAGTTCTTTTTTTCTTTTGAAGCAATTAATAAAATTTATTAAAATACTAGACAGTAACATCAACATCAGAAAGAAGCACCTATACAAAACGCGTTACATTTTATAAAGCTCTTTCACATTTTATTTGCTTCATAAAATGAAAATATCCTAATGAGGTAGGTGATAACTTTATGTTAAAAGCAAAACCCTTTTCATAAACAAGGAGGGAGGAGGGGGTGACGGGAGGGGAGGGGAATGGGAAAAAAAGAAGCTACAAGATATAGCTTGTACAGGTACAAATCCCCAATGATGAATGTTATCACTATGTACATCTAAACTGTACCATTAAAATAAAATAATTATAAAAAAAACCCAAAGCCCTATTTTTCAGAATGACATCCCTAAAAAATAGATTTAATTCCTTAATTTTCCTTTACTTTGGGGGAAATTTCTAAAAGTATAAAGGAAAACAGGAATACCTGTAATAAGTCAAAATTAATGTTTGCTAACATTTTGGTGTATTTACCATCCTTCTAAACCATCCAGTGTAGAAGTTTTCTAATTATTTCACACTAACTATATTCTTAACATTCTTTTAGAAAAAGAGTTATCTTTTACTTAAAAGTAAACAAAGATGAGGACCAGTACTGATCAAAATGACTGAAATCAAACCACTAAAAATTTGAATGCAATTTCAGAGTAGCAAGTAAAAGACAAATGAAGGATATTTATTTAGTTAATATTTACATATGCAAGGAGCTGTGAACTGAAGATCATATACCTTAAGGAGACTGCATTCTTACCTGTTCAGTCTCTGGTTTTTGATGTTGTTGCTTTAGACCCACCGGTTAGCCGGCTGTCTTCAGACAGTTCTGGGCTGCCTATTGCACTTGACTCAGGTTCTTCTGTTTGGTCAACAAATAATGGTCCCATGGATCTTGCCTTTAACTCAGACATTTCGACCAAGTTACTTTCACCTGCCTTCTCTCGTTTTCCAGCAGCCCACATGCTTGCAGCCTTGGCAAGTTCCTTTTCAGTTATTATAGTGGGTTTATTGATGAAGGAACTGCTGAAAAACGAGGTATGAAGTATCCCTTTGTGTTTTCAAAGACTGGACAGTCTCTCTTCTATGTTGAGACTGATGGGAAAAGTATGTTTTGCTTCATTCGAGAGGGTAGCTTCTACTGACACTGACACCAGATCTGCTGTGTGGAGACCCCGTTCAGCCTACAGGTGATTCTCTGAAAAGTGAGCCGCCTTTTTAAAGGAAACACGCCTCTCATATAATGGAAAGAGTAGAAACTCTTCTAAAGCCATCTCTCATGGTCCCGTACTCAGGCTGCTGACTGGCGAACGGATCATAGAGAGCCAGGTTCCATCTGTAGCCACACTCATCACCTCTGTGAGGTGGACCACTCCTTGAGGGAGAAAAACTGCAGCCCTTCTTACATTCTCAGTAACAAGACTGTAGCTTCCTTCACCAGGTCTGTCTAGCACTGGTGACTTCTTTTCTAGAAGTGGTACTTTCTTTGGCAAAATTTTAACTACTCTGTGGGAGCCATCAGTGGGGTAATGCCAAGGAAGTATCCATTCTCTTGGAAGTCTTTCACGGTCACATAGTCCTTTGGACCACATTCATTTCCTCTGTCAGCCATTCTTGGATGGTAACCAAGGGAAACGAGGACACATGCATGGTAGGTTCGGTAGGCCACAAGTTTGCCAAGAGAGTCCCTGTGGTCTCTTGGTGAATATCGAAGCACTGAGCCCTCTCCAAATTCACCTGTGCCGTGGATGGATCACATTTCCCTCTCTCTAGAAGACACTGGCTTTAGTCTGGATTGCTTTTGCAGACTCCAGGGCAGCATCTGGGTTCCAGGCTGCTGGCACAGAGGCTCCTAATGGTTTGGTCTGCATTGCTATTAGGTAGAAGTTAATAGATTCACATAAAGAAAAATACAGGTGCCAAGAAATTCAGTATTCATCTACACACAATATTCTAGATGAGTCATTCTGTGAATCTAACTTTCCCTGAAGCTGTCCTTCTCTTCCCAACCAGACTAAAGCTTTGCCAGAAAGAGGTTTGTTTTGCACTGTGTCTTTAAATTTCTCAGTGTGTCTAATACTGAGCTGATGTGTTGAACATTCAATAAAATGACTGACGTCCTAACTGCTCTCAAGCCATGTAAGTTATCTAGTTCCATATTCTTTTTGCATATTAAGATGCTGAGCAGAAGTGAACTTGTATCCTACACTCAGCCCTTTCCTTTATTCCAAAATGTACTCTGTTTCTCCATCCTCCACCACAAGGGAAGAATTATTACATAACTGAAATGCAGCAGGATACTCCAGGTTATGCAACAGAAAATGGCCTCGGCCTTCCCTAGAGTATAGCAGTCCACTCATTCATTCCATCCAACTCTTGGAAAAGTAATGTTGAGTGGAATAATCCAAACACAAAGGCTTAGATACCATATGGTATCTCTCATTTGAGTGAGACAAAGTACAAACAAAGAAAATGATAAAGGATTAATAGAAACGTACAGTTCGATGGATCTCTTGCAATAGACAAGTGGTCCAAGGGAACAAAGGCAAGGGGTGAGGAGGAGGGGAAGGGAAATAAGAAGAATAAAGATATGCCATGTATGTGAACCTAATGACACCAATTAATGTACACATTATAGGCCATAACATGAGCATAAGACAAATAATATCAAAATGAATGAAAAATGGGATAGGGGAACTGGAGGAGGAGGAAGGGGTGATGGAGGGAAGGGGAAGGGAATTTAAAAAAAAAAGAAACATGCTGTAATATGTACATGTAACCATTCCCCAAGATGATTGTAAACTACATGAACATGTACAAATCAAATATTTTTTAAAGTAAAATTGAAGTAAAAGTTTTTGAAGGAAATCAAAAGTGCTACTCTAATGAACACATGAATGATAAGAAAGGGAAACAGTTTTATTGCTTATATGGAAAAAGTTTTAGTTCTCTGAATAGCAGATCAAACCAGGCCATAGCATTGCTAAAGATGCTAACAATCATCTGAGCCTTTAGTAAGTCGTAATTTTTTTCCTGGTGGAAGGTCTTTGTTGTTGATAGCTCCCCAGTAATAAGGATGGGGCTTGCATGGAAGGTGGAAGTTGTGTATACAGCGATAGTTTGTGTTCAATTGTATTACTCTTGATTTCATGAAATTCCCCTAAGCCAAAACCTAATCAAGAGCAACACTCTAACTCTTCAATTCCATGAGACTGAAAGTGGTAAGGAAACTACAGCAGAAAAGTATGAGGCTAACAGAGGTTGATTCATGAGGTTTAAGGAAAGAAGCCAACTCTGTAATATAAAATTATAAAGCAGCAATTGCTGATGTAGAAGGAGCAGCGAATCACTTAGAAGATCTAGCTAAGATAACTGACAAACCACAGATTTTCACTGTAGATGAAAGAGCCTTGTATGGAAAGAAGATTTTCACAGCATGACAAGCCAGTGCTTGGCTTCAACGCTGCCAAGGATAGGCTGACTGTCTTGTCAGGGGCTAATGCAGACTGTGACTTGAAGATGAACCTAACGTTCATCTAGCATTTTGAAAATCACAGAACCCTTACGAATTATATGAAAACTACTCTTCCTGTATTTCATCCATGAAACAACAAAGCCCAAATGACAGCACATACAACATGAATTACTGAATACTTTCAGCCCACTGTTGAGACCTCCTGCTCAGAGAAAAAGATTCCTTTCAAAATATTACTCCTCAGTGATGATACAACTGGTCAGACAAGGGCTCTGACAGTGAGGTACAACCAGGTTAATGCTGTTTTTAATGCCTTCTAACACATCCTTTCTGCAGCTTACAGAGGAAGGAGTCATTTCCACTTTCAGTTCTTATTTTTCAAGAAATGCACTTCCTAAGGCTATATTTGCCATAGCAAGTGATTTCCCTGATGATCTGGAAAAAGTAGATTGAAGACTTTATGGAAAGCTTTTAACTTTTCAGATGTCATTCAAAACATTTGTGATTCATGGGAGGTGTCAAAATACTAACACTAACAGGAGTTTCAAAGAACTTGATTCTAACCCTCGGAGATGACTTAAGGGGTCCAAGACTCCAGTGGAGGTAGTAACTGCAGCTGTGGTGGGAATACCGAGAGAACGGAGTTAGAACTGAACTGAAGAGAACCGAAACAGAATCGAATTCGCCTGAAGATGTGACCGTATGGCTGCAATCACGGGATGAAACTGGGCTGGATGAAGAAGTGCTACTTATGGATTACAAAAGAAAGTGGTTTCTTGAGACGGAATCTATTCCTGGTTAAGATGTTGAAATGACAACACAGGGTTTAGATGACATAAGCTTAATTGAAAAGCAGTGTCAGGTTTGAGAGGACAAACAACTCTAAATTTTGAAAGTTCTACTGTGTAAAAAGCTATGAACTATCCCTGGCACCACAAAAAAAAAAAAAAAAAGCTATGAACTGGCACTGCATGCTGTAGAGAAATCTTTCATGAAAGGAAGAATCAGTTAATAAGGCAAACACCATCGTTGCCTTATTTTAGGAAATCGACAGACCACCTCAACAGTCAGCAACAACCGCCCTGATCGGTTAGCAACAATCAACATCAAAACAAGACTTTCTCCCTCCTCCCAATTTTTTCTTTAATTGCTGAAGGTTTTGGGGGTGCTGGCTTGGTAGTCATGAATTGCTTAAAGTGTTCTTGGTCAAGGAAAGACCTTATGCCTCCGTTAATTTTCAAAGGTAGTTTTGCAGAATATTAGTCTGGCTGGAAGCTTTTTTCTTGATCATGGTGAATAAGCCTTCTAATATAATATTCATTGAATTCAGTTTCTGGTATTCTTTGGGGGATTTTTGCATCTCTATTCATCAAGGATATTGGCCTAGCTTTCTTTTTTTTGTTGTCCTTGTTGCCTTCTTTCCTGGTTTTGGTATCAGGGTAATGCTGTCCTCATAAGATGGATGTATAAGAATTCCCTCCTCTTCTTCAATATTTTAAATAGTTTAAGAATAATTAATGTTAATTCTTCCTTAACTGTTTGGTAGACCTCAACAGTAAAGCCCATAAAGTCCTGGGTTTTCCTTCAGTGGGAAACATGTTGGTATCAGTCAGGGGCTGGCTGTGCTCTTAGTTCCAGGTTCTTTTTCCTCGCGAACGAAGAATTGGAGGGATGACAAATTGAGGGCTGTGAGAAATTTTATTTAAATAGCAAAAAGAAAAAAGAAACTGGCTCTGCTGGGTGAATGAAATAGCCATCGGGCAGTTAGGGAGCTGACAAAAGGGAGGGGACTAGAGAGCTAAGGATGGAGCTGGAGAAGATAGAGCATGGGAATTAGAGAGTTGGATTTCTTTTTTTTTATTATTTTAATGGTACATTTTATTTTTGTTTGTTTGTTTGTTTTTGGTGCTGGGGATCGAACTCAGGGCCTTGTGCTTGCAAGGCAAGCACTCTAATTACTGAGCTAAATCCCCAGCCCTTGTTGCTTCTTTTTGATTCAGGCCACTCCCTTGGGCCACACCCATCTTCCCAGCCAGCTCAAGTCACGCCCTACTCCTGCCTCAATTTCATTACTGACTCAATCTTGTTATCATTATTGGTCTGTTCAGGTTTTCTATTTCTTTATGATTCAACCTTGGAGGGTGTATGTGTCCAGAAATTGGTCCATTTCTTCTGGGTTATCAAATTCATTGGCATAGTTATTTTATTAATAATCGCTAATGATCCTTTGTATTTCTGTGATGTCAGTTGTAAAGTCTCCCTTTCTATCTGTAATTTTATTTGAGTTGCTTTTTCTTAGGCTAGCTAAGGAATTTTCATTGTTTATCTATTCAAAGAACCTGGTCTTCATTTTCATTGATCTGTAATTATTTCAATCTGTTTCGTTAATTTCTGCTCTGATTTTCATTGTTTCTTTCCTTCTGTTCTTATGTTCAGCTTGTTCTTTGTTTTCCAGTTCCTTGAAATGCAGAAATAGGTTGTTTATTTAAGGTCTTTCTGTTTTCTTTAATGTAAGTATTGATTGCTATATATTTCTCTGTTGATACTGCTTTTGCTGTACCTCATAGGTTTGGCATGTTTTGTTTCCATTTCCATTTGTTTCAACAATTTTTTTTGTTCTTGGTTTCCTTTTTTGTCCATTGGTTATTCAAGAGCAAGTTGTTTAATTTCCATGTGTTTGCATAGCTTCCAAATTGTTTCCTGTTATTTATTTCCAGTTTTATTGCATTATGATCAGAAAACATTTACCATAATTTCAAAATTTTAATTTCTTGAGGTTTGTTTTATGGACTTTCATATGATCTATCCTGACGAATGTTCCATGTAACATTGAGCAGCGTATGTGTTCTGCAATGCTGGGTGAAGTGTTCTGTGGGTGTCTGTTAGGTCCCTCTGATCTATGGTGCAATTTTTTCTTTCAGTTTTCTAGTTATATGTTATTTCATTATAAAACAAAGAGGATGTGATTTATTCCATATCAGCAACAAATCTTTAGCCTGAGAAGGCTTTTTTTAAAATAATAATTTACTCTCTTGACAAAGATACACAATCCTTTGAATAATCTTACTTCATAATTCTGAATGTAAAAAAACACCTTCCTTCATGACAAATCTGGTCTATGATTCTGCACTTACTTCACATACTACATTTTAGGCCCCCTCCTCTTCTAAAACTTCAACATCTTTATACTTCAACATCTTTGCCTCCTTATAAGTTAATACCTAATAGTTATGATTTTAACACCATTATCCTCTTTAATAAAAGAGGGCAGAGCAATGACTAATTAGCAAATGGAATTTAATATTTGTATTTTTTAAGAAAGAATAAAGGACTTACAAGATCAGACAAGCCACATGGTACACATTGATGTTGCCACAAGAGCTCTCGAATTGTTTTTTCCAAGCAAATATGTTTTCCAGGAAAGAGGGTGCTGCCAGGGAAGAGGTAGGAGTATTTCAACAGAAACACCTACATATTTCATACATAAGCACAAAAACATCTTTGTGTTGATCTTCATGCTGAGTGCATAAACTCTCCTCAAGCTCTCTCTGAAGAGAAAAACATGCTTCAATTTTGGTGCTATTTCTCTAATGAATTAGGAATGTGATTGATCTCTAGCCAAATAAATGCCTGAGGCTGAGTTTATATACTACAGCATTTTGTTCAGTTTCTTAATTCTTGCAAACTTTTTTGCTCTTGGCTATGTTTAGTCTACTTAAACTACATCAATGTTCCTTTTCATCTTCATTCTGCAGACACTGGTACCACTGAACTTCTGTTATGGCTTATATCTAGATGTTCCCACAAAGCCTCATGCATGTGGAGGCAAGGCTTTAGGAAGATCATTGGATTATGGGACATTATAGCTGACTTGCTGTTA
Organism: Hystrix cristata; assembly: GCA_004026905.1. NCBI lineage: Eukaryota > Metazoa > Chordata > Mammalia > Rodentia > Hystricidae > Hystrix > Hystrix cristata. The sequence goes on from PVJO010009804.1 coordinate 28,847, forward strand.
GATAGGCTTGGGTCAGAAGAGGTGCATCACTGGGAACATGACCTGGAAGGGTATGTCTCCTTCTCCGGCTCCATCCTTCACTCTCTCTTCTTCCTGTCTGCCATGAGGTGAGCAGCTTTCTTCCTCTATGCCCTTCCACTGAGCCACTTCTGCTGTGAACTGGCTGACCATGCAAGTACTGTGACTAACAAATGTAAGCCAAAATACACCTCTCCTCTTTTAAGTTTTGGGTGCCAGGTATTATGTCCCAGTAACTAAGGTACACTCAATATCTGAATAACAAGTGCTTAAAATCTTTTCCTTCTCCATTGTAAAGCAAGAGCTAACACACATATGAACCTAAATATATAGTCCTTGGTAAAGGAGGTCTCCTCAAAGTCTATTTGTCAGGATAATCTGCCCCGTTAAATTATCTAGTTATAGGGGAAAATGAAGTGCATCTAGAAGTGGTAGAAAAGACAGGTTATTGAATTTGGGAGCATCAAAAGAAAGTTCTCTTTATTCCTCTAGTCTCCAACATTTTCCGTTGTCATAAGGGACTTCAAATGGCGTCAAGAACAGCAAACACCACCCAAAGAGAAGCCCAAGCTTCAAGAAAACAACAGCTTGTGGTGACTATGGCTGTCAAGTTGATTTGTGTTTGTGTGGCCACCTTTGGGTAAAACTTAGACCTATGGTGGGGGGTGGGAGAAGCCCCTCTGAAAGGGTATGAAAAGTGCTTCACAGGAAATTGGAAGAAAAAAAAAAAAAGAATTTAGGCTTGCTGTTGTCACTGTGACCCTGTTAGTACTCTCACCCTGATGAAAAAATGATCATGTTGAATTGTTACCATACAAGAATCCCAAAGAACTGCAATTTGCTTTCTGCTGGTGGTCCAAAATCCTAAATATATCTTTTCTACTCTTCCAGCCACCCCAAACCTCTTCTCCAACCACAAAAACCACAAATGGGTAAAGAACAGATACTCAGGGTCAACATTCAAACCTTAAATTGTGTGATGTATTCAAAATCCACATGCTTTTTTCGCTACTGCTCTGACAGGGGTCAGACATTTATAATTGAAATATAAAGTAAATTTAACTTTTTTGTGATATATTACTGTTAAGAAAAAAGTATTCAGAACGTGAAAATTTGGCAGAGGAAGGCTACAAATCCTTCCAGTGTCACACCAGAACATCATATGATAGGCCTATTCCGGGATTATTTAATTCTCTGGGAAAATATTCATTTTTTTACTGCTACTTAAAATTAATTTTGTAAGGATATGTACAACCTTGTATATTTTTGTCCAGACAGATGCAAGTGATTTCCGTTCTATATACTTTAAAAACCCAAATAATATAATTTTATTGCCCTTCAGGATTTTGGCCAGCTTTGTCTCTAATTTAGCCAACACATTGCAGAGTTCCAGTCCCAAAAACCACATAACTCTCTGTTCATCAAAAGTTTTTTGAACCAATTGACCATCTGCTGGTTCTTCCAATGAGTCAAAAGAATTATTGACAAGGTCTGAAAAATGTGTTTTATATACATTGTATTTTCTATAGGTCTCATGTTAAATTTTTGCATATTATATTTTGACTCAGCAATATAGTGTAAAGGGTTAGAATACAGAGTGATTTCATACAGTAAGGCAAGTTTTCCCAATGAAATAACACTGAGTGAAGCCTTGTAGAATGGACAAAATATCACAGTGACTGTGGAAAGGAAAGCAGCTATAGACAAAACAGTAAATGTTTACCACTTTTATATAAAGCTGACAAAGAAATTTCAAATGTTTACATGTAAAGCTGACAAAGAAATTTCAATTTGGATCATTTAAAAACACTTAGAATCTTTTTTTAAGTTTTGTTTTTATTAATACATGTTTACAGTATGTAATTATTACATTCCTTGTGAGGAGTTAGTACATGTACAAAACACATTTTAATTCTTTTTTTCATCCTTTTGTCCTCCCTTTGTTTGCCCTTCCCTCCATCTCTTGGTACCCTACCCTTTTGCAAAAGATCTATCTCCCTCCTTCCTATTATCTATCTTAATTTTCCTCTTTATTTATATCTTGGATTTCTCATATAAGAGAAACCATGTAATATTTAAATTTGTGTGTCTGATTTATTTAACATTATGGTCTCAAGGTGCATCTATTTTCCTACAAATGACTCAAGTTTACCCTTCTTTATGCCAGAGTAGCACTCCACTCTGTACAAATAGCACGCATTTTATCAATTCATCTGTTGATGGACACACAGGCTGCTTCCAAGATTCCAAGATTATGAATTGTGCTGATATAAACATGGGTATGCATGTATTGCTATAATAGGATGTCTTTAACTCTTTTGAGAAGATACATAAAAGGTGAATAGGTGGATTGAATGGAATTTCTATTTTTTAGTTTTTTGAGGAATCTCCATATTGATTTCCATAGTAGTTGTACCAGTTTACATTCCCACCAATAATGTAGACGGGTTCCTTTCCACCCCCACAGTCTTACCAGCATTTGTTATTATTTGATTTCTTGATGCCAGCATTCTTTCTAGAGTAAGATGAAATCTCAAGTGTTGCTTTGATTTGCCATTTTATATAATCTAAATATTATTAAATAGGATCCACTAATCCATGAAAATAATAAAACTCCATAGAATTTATTGAGTATTCAAATAGAACATATTCCAGGAGGTGAGGGAGGTTCATTATCTGAAAATCTATCAACATAATAAAGTATATCAAAAAATTACAAGAGAAACACCATGTGGTATCAATAAGTGTGGGGTACAATGTCTCAAAATTAAACCATTGTTGCCAATACAGACGCTAAGTAAAACAGAAATTTCTTAAATGTAATAAAAGTTATTTCTTGAAAATCAACAGCATTATAAATAATTACAAACCATTATGAATAATTGCAAGCTAAAGCTATTTTCACTAAAATTAAAAACTAGGCAGATATGACAGCTATCATCTTTATTATTCACTGTTGATAGCAAATTCCACGTTGCAGGTGTTAGAATAATTAAATACCTTGGAAAAATCAGGCTAATCATTTTACAGACATCTGTGATTTTTAAATAAAAAGAAAGTGTATGAGGTGGATGAGTACAGGAAATTTTTTTTAATCTACAAATTTTTTCTATTTAGCAATAATCATTGAGTAATAGATATGGGAAAAAATTCCTATTTTTCATAACAGTTACAAGAAAAATGCCTACAAAGTCCATATAACAAGAATTCTGTATAAAGAAAATTCCATCAAAATTCATACAATTGAAGGAATGAAAAGATACATACTATATTCCTGGATAGAAATATTAAGTAAATTTCCACCAAGGGGAACACTATGGCCTGAAGTCCTCAGCTGTCTTCCTACCTATTCTATGTGGTTGGTGTCTAGCACAAAACTCTCTTACTCACTAAGAAAGACTGAGAAGGGATGTTTGCTCTAGTTTGATGCATAGAAGAGACAGAGACGGAGGGATGGAAGTAGGAAAAGGGTGGTTTCGAATCTAGAGTCTATTTTTGCTGAAGTTTCTGAAGACAATTTTACTCCTTATTTTGCAGACTTTCTGTCATTTACAGGATAGATGTGAAACGTAAACAAGCCACCTTAGCCTAAAAGGATATCTGCCCGTTCCTGCCCTGAGACGCTCCACACAATATACAGTTTTCCTTCTTTGATTAAGAAAAATGTCTTGCTCAAATGGCCTCTTTCTAATTCTTACTTTTCTTCCCTTGAAGAAAACTAGTTTTCAGTGTGACAGCACATGGCAGCACCTCAGTTTATTGAAATATGGAGCCTCGAAAAAACTTGTGAATGGGGTGCGTGGACATTTGTAAAAAGACATTTAGGAGGATTGAGGCACTATGTGTCTGACACTAACTCCCTCATATCCCACTTCAGGACACTTCGCCCGCAGTTCCTGGAGACCTAGTTTTGCCTCTTAATGACAACAGGCACTTTTCTTGCTTGGTTAAAATAACGTTGTGTTAAGCCGTATTTCATCTCATAAACATATTATTTAAATAAAAATGGCTGGAAAACATTAATGTTTCATTTAAAGACTACTGTATTGAAACTTCAATTTAAAGTTTTGCAGAGGACAGCTATAATTAATATATCACAAGTCTGTCACTTCAACTTCCTAAAACCATAAATACTATCTCTATTATGCATCATGTTTATTCAATTTTAGCGGGTTTTGGATTTTTCTATTTGTCAGTTTTGGGGTTTTGTTTTTTAATAAAAGGATTTTAGCCGCTTTAAGGATCTCTATTGAAATAGCCTTTGGAAAATCAATCATCCGTACAGAACAGTTTAGAAAGTAAGCAGACGGTTTAATTTGCCTAATCAACAATTTCAAACCTTCATCCCCAAACACATAACACTTTCCAACTCATTAAAAGCAGTATTACTTATCATCTATGAGCAGTGCCAGCCAGTGCTACAGAAGATAGCAGTCTGGGCAAAGCATCCTCTTTGGCATAAAACCACAGTTGCTGTCCAGGCAACAGTACTATTTATTGTATTCACTACTAAGGCAAAAGAAAATATAGTGTGTTTAAAATGGGTCAACTAATGCATGCCCACTGCTACTAGTTAAGCACCTTCAAAAAATAGTTTACATCATAAACATCAGCTGATAAAGAGGATTTTTTTTTGTTCTCACTAAATACAATAGTATTTTTCAGTCTGTTGCTCCTTCAGATCCCAGTCCCCCAACTATAATCATTTATGTTCCAGGCATTCATTTTTCCTGAAAGATCCATGTATTTAACATTTAGTGAGTCCTAGGTTTAACATTTCAAAACACACATTTCACATCTAACAGTTTTACATGAAATATAATTCTGAGATTAAGCAGTGGATATGTTCTTAAGTTAATGGTCACATTTTAAATCTAATTCTAGGAGGTACATTCATTTACACAAATATTGAGGCAGGTCTGATCTTCTTGTCCCTGGGCACCCGTGTGCGTGTCCAAGCTTCTGCACCATGGTAACACAGATTTCCCTTTGTCTCCTGAAGTCTTCTATTAAAATCAACTCCAAATAGAGCTCAAAACAAGGAAAAAAAAATTCAAATCCTTTCCCATTCCAAAAACAACTTTGAAGCTCTAATGAGGAAAATATAGTTTGAATAGTTACATTCTATTTAATATGCCAAAAACTTTATCAAAATACATTGGTTCACCAGTTAGGAAGGCAGATTGCTTACCTGTTTCCTGGCTTTGCTCTGCCAGTAAGGTGATTAGAAAGGTCAGGACAATGACTCACTGCTGAGAACATCTGGATTTGGAATGATTTCCTGCTGCTACATGAAGCATTACAGAAAGCCATTAAAATTGCTTGACTTTGGTAAATGACTACAGCAAGACAAGCCCAGTTAAAAAAATCAGTATCACTCATTTCATCCCACAGCAGAATGGGTCAAGCTATCCCCCACTCCTGAGCTGCTTCACCATTCATTTTCTTGAAACCTTCCAGTTCATCCGAAGACAGACCTGATAGAAGCAAAGTTCTAAATCCCTTGAAGGCACAGATTTCCAAATTGAATTGTAATAAGAATAATCTGGAGTGCTTCATCCTAGCTCTCTTCATGATCTACTTTTTAAAATGCTGCCTAAGTATTTCTGAAAGAGTTGATCCTGTTTTGAAAACACTAGTGTAGGACAAAAAGCATCTGCTCATAACGGACAGGTATAAGAAATACCTCCATCATTATTTTCCTTAGGAGACATTGCATTGGTGTTTAAAATCTGTGAGAATACAAAGCTATCCCCCACAAAAATGGCTTTGACTTAGAACTAGATCAAAACTCACTTTAACAGATCAGGTTAAATAAGTGTTTCTTTAAACATAATACTATCCTCTCTACTGAATTCAGAAAGATGAAGAGAAAGAGGTGGAATCAGCCTAAAACAGGTTTCTACAGTATCAAGCTCTTGTTGCAAAAAGAGCCTAGACTAAGAGCATGATTATGAAGAGAAAAGGAGTCTGTGTTTTTCGGAAGGGAGGAATTGAAGTATAGTTATCCTTTGATATCTTTAGGGATTGGTCTCAGGACCCCCACACACGTATAGACACTCACTATGGATACCAAAATATGTCGATGTTCAAGCCATTTATATAAAGTAGCTTATATTTGCACATAATTCATCCATATCAACCTATATTCTTAAATTATCTCTGGATTACTTATTTTAGCTGTTATGATGTAAATACAATGTTAGTAGTTGTTATATTGTATTACTCAGTGAACAATGACACTGAAAATAGTTTGTATATTCTATATTTTCCCATACAGACACCAATTTTCTTCTTCCAAATATTTTTGATCCAAAATTGCTTGTTTCCCTGATGCAGCTTACCACCTAAACTTAAAAGCAGAGACTCGGAGCTTCAAAAGGGGTGGAAAAAGCTGTAAATGCCGGAACTAGCTGTGTCTTTCATATCACAGACCTCAGTGGATGTCTCTCTTATTAGTAAAGTCCCATATACTAGGAGGCCACCCACTCTTGCTGTAAACCACAGGAACCCTACATTCAAAGAACAAATTAGTGCAAACGGTGAGCGTAAAAATATCATAAGAGCTCATCTTGTAGCCCGCTTTATCTTTCCCACATCAGTCTTCCTTGGAAAGGCCTGGTAAAAATGAATGCCATTCTGCTGAATGATAATCAACTAGGAATACACTATAGACGTAGGTATTAGCTTAGATTAAACACTCTATCTGTGTATGTCTATAAAGGTTTTTCCATGTGCTATTAGTGTTTGGTTGGTGGACTCAGTAAATAGAATGCACTTCCGAATGGAGGTGGGTATCATCCAATCTGTTGAGGGCCTAAATAGAACAAAGAGGTGCAGGAAAGGGAGATTTCACTCTCTTTCCCTGACTGCTTAAGCTGGAACATCGGTCTTCTATTGCCCTCAGATGGGATTTACACTATCAGCCCTCTGGATCTCAGACTAAACCACTGGCTTTCCTGGGTCCCAAATTTGTAAATGACAGACCACAGGCCTTCTCAGCCTCCATAATTCCTTATAATATACATGTTATAATTATAAGCAGACACACCACACACACACACCCCTAGTTCTTTACTCTCGGAAAGCCTGACAAGAATCTAATCTGAACTCTAGACCAGCCTTCTAAAAATCTTCTTAGAAAAGAGGGTAACACCAACAGATCAATATTTGGACCTTTCAGTAATTTGTCTAGAAATTTCCTCGGAGATATGTCAGTGTTGAACCTCTTATTTCCCTACAAGTTGATAAATCTGACAGAAATCTCTGACCAAATCTGGTATCAAGGTTGTGCCAAATAGCTATAAATAAATTTCAGACCTCTAAGATTTTTTTCCAAGAAGAGATGAGACACAAAATATCAACTATGCCTGGGACTAAATCAGAGTTAAAATGCCCAGGAAAAAGCTGAGCTTTGGCATACACCAGTTTAGCCACAAATGGGCAGTGACAAGTTTGTCACCACAATACACAATGCCTCTTTGTTTATTGGAATTCAAGCCAGCAGGGTAGGAGATATCCAGAAAGGACAGAGGGAAATATGGCAAATGGAAGAGAAAAAAAGATTTTGCATGTATGTGATCCATAAGGGTCAATATAAGTGATGAGGGCCTGACAAACTACCTTGTCATTGCCAGAATGTGTAATCATTCTGGATCCTTACATTCGAAGAACAAAACATCTCTAACAGTGAGAATAAAAATCTCATGCCTTGCTTGATATTAAGAAACCTCTATTGAAAGCTAACATGTGTTTGTATATTATAAACTAGACCTATCGGTTACACAAAATTGTAAAAATAAGGCTATGGAAGTCAAATATTTAGTTTAAACATTAATTAATTTGGTTTTATATTCATATTGGTTAGTATTAATCTGTGATGAGTGCCCATTTCCTATTGCAGATATTCCCAGAAGTGCTGAAAAATCAACACAACTCAACTCAACCTAAAGTGGAATCAAACAAAATTATATTCAGACATCGTGGCAACCGCCACTTTCTTCTCACTCATGCTGAAGTTCTGTGCCAGACTTCCTAGACAATTTGGGACTTGACTCTGCTTTAGATGTCTGAAGTTATTTCTTAGCTTCGGTCTCCGTCCCAAGCATAAAAGCCTCCTTACAACTGTCTGAATGTGTCATAACTCTCTGTATAACTTTACTTTACCCATATTATGCTTCTTACTAGATTGCTTCGTCCCTCTGCCTCTCCTGGATTTCACAAGTCGGGTCTCTTTGAATTGCAAAGGTTGGAAACCCAAACCAAATGTCTCAATTAAAAAAATAAGAATGTTTTGGCTTATATAACTAAAATGTACAAAGTATATTTCACTTCCATCTTCAAAAGGACCAGAATATCTGCTTGAGGCTATAGTCCAAGATCCAGGTTAATACATTCAAACTTCTGCCTCACTCAGAATGTCCAACCTCGTTCCAAGTTTTCAACGGGAACTGCTGCTCCCACATGTTGAAGATTAGGTGATATTGAGAATGAAACCAGGAAGTCGAAATGGAGCTTTAAGAATTAATATTTTTAAAGCTAAGCTAATTGTCCAAGTTCCTCATACTGAGAGTGATTACTTCCACACTAGCCCTGGTGCCAAAGAAATTTCAACAGAACCAGACTTTCAACATTATTCTGGGCCTACTGCTGGGCCAAGGCCTTACTGAATCCGCATGTGCATATGTCCTGGCTTTTGCTGTACTACTCCTACAAATTAAAGAGCTTCTGTACATTTGAAGGGGGAGGACTAGTTGCCCTCCCAATTTGGCTAAATTGTGAATCAGTTCATCTTCCATCCTCCTGAAGTGAAACTACTGTACACCTTTGCACTGGAAAGTGCTATTAACCAGTTTCTTGAATTCAGTGATTCCAGCCCCAATATGTTTCCAGTTCCTAGTATTTCTATTAGAGAAAAACGGACTATTGTGACCAGGCATCTCAGCTTTTTTTCTCTCTCCTACAACGAAAATGCTTTATGCTAGCTTTTTCGATAGTACGTCTTATGAAGCAACAGAAACAAACTATTAAATTGGTGAGAGATCACAAAACATCCTAATGGCTTCTGTTATTTGAGCGGAGGGATGCATGTTCCTGACCTTTTGCACATCCTAAATCTCTTAATAATGCATCCTTAATAATGCTATTTGTATGATTTCCTAAGTATTAATATAGGGATGGGGGCCTCCTAGGTAGGGAAAAGATAGGATGAAGGCCTCCTTGAACTTTGTTAGCAGTTAAAGGAGGGACTTTCTAAGGGCAGCTACAGCCAGCCTCAGCCTCTGCAGATCAGGCTCATTCAGAAAGATGAAGCCAAAGAAGGTCCTAGGAAGGTCCCAGGTAGTGTGATTAACATGAACCCTTCCACTTAATCCCTAACCCTAAACAACCTGTCCCTAAGCCCCCACCCATGCTCCTAGCCTCCACCAAACAACAGGAAAAGTCATATGACCAGGAGAAATCCAAGGGGAGGACCAAAGACAGCCAGGGAGCCAATCAGATTCCAGGAGCCTGCAGGAGACAAGGATCTCAATAAAAGGGAACTGCGGGCAAGAATCCACAAGTATCTCCCTTTCATATACTCCCTACTCGTCCAGAGCAGCTGTCTGCTCGCTCTCCCTCTCTCTCTCTCTCTCTTTCTCTTTCTCTCTCTCTCTCTCTCTCTCTCTCTCTCTCTCTGTGTGTGTGTGCATGCATGTGCGTGTGTGTCTCCTTTTCCCCCACCTTCAAATAAATTGTCTTTTTTAAAATTTTATTTACCAAGAACATGTATTGGTGCATGGTATACATAGTGATCACATTCATCATACTTAATTTGTACCTGTACACGATACATCTTGGTTTTTCCCCCTCTTTTCCAGCCCTCCCTTCATTCCCTGTCCCTTCCCTATTTACTGCAGGTTTATTTACATTTTAACATTTTTCTCTTTCTCCTTCCTTTTCTTTTCCTTCCTTCTTTTCCCCCTTCTCTCCCTATCTAGTTCGCCTCTCTTTTGAATATTATCTTTTTTTTGCATAATATCTATTATACCTCTTTGTCTTTATTGACACTTATGGTTTCTTATATCAGAGAAACAATTTGATGTGTACTCATGCATGACTGATTTATTTCACTTAAAATTATGCTCTCAAGATGCATCCATTTACCTACAAATATCTCTAGTTTGTCCTTTTTATGGCAGAGTAGTACTCCACTGTGTAGAAAAACCAGATCTTCTTTAGCCATTCATTGGTTGTTGGGCATTTAGGTTGTTTCCAAGACTTAGCTATTACAAATAGTGTTGCTATGAACATGGTTGTGCATATATCACTGTGGTATGATAATTTTAATTCTTCTGGGAAGATACCAAGCAGAGGAATAGCTGGGTCAAAATGGAACCGTTAGTTGAAGTATTCTGAGGAATCTCCACACTGATTTCCACAGTGAGTGGACTAATCTACATTCCCACCAACAGTGGAGGAGGGTTCCTTTTTCCCCCGAAGCCCCGCCAGCATTTGTTATTGGTTGATTTCTTGATAATAGCTGTTCTTTCTAGAGTGAGATGGAATCTTAGCATTGTTTTGATTTGCATCTCTCGAATGACCAATGAACACTTTTTCATACATTTATTTGCTATTTTTATTTCTTTGAGAAATCTTTATTCATTTCAAATGCCTATTTTTGGATGGGGGTTTGATCTTTTTGAGTTCTTTATATATTCTGGATGTTAGACCTTTGTCTGAGGGACAGCTGGCAAAAATTTTTTCCCAGTCTGTGGGTTTTTGCCCCACTTTATTAGTAATTTCTTTTGCTGTGCAAAAGCTTTTTAATAGGATGTGGTCCCAAGCACTGATTCTTTGCATTATTTCCTGTGCAGTCTGGGTTCTGTTCATAAATTTTTTTCCAACCCCTATGTCTTCAAGAGTTCTTCCAATTCTATTCTCCAGTAGATTTAGTGTTTCTGTTTTAATGTTTAGATCTTTGATCCACTTTGATTTTAGCTTAGTACATGGTGGGAGACATGTATCTAGTTTTAGTTTTCGTCAAGGGGTAAGCCAATTTTTCCAACACCATTCATTACAGAGGCTGTCTTTCTTCCAGTGAGGGTGTTTGGCTCCTCTGTCAAAGATGATGTATTGAAGTGTGTTTGGAGTTGTTTCTGAATCTTCTAGCCTGCTCCCTTGGTACTCAGGTCTGTCTTCATGCCAGTACTATGCTGTTTTTATCATAGAAGCTTTATAGTAAAATTTCAGGTCAGGGATTGTGATCCCCCCTACCTTGTCCATGTTGCCCAAGATTATTTTTGCTACTCTTGGTCTCTTCTGGTTCCAGATAAATTTTGTGATTGTTTTCTCTAATTCTGTGAAGTATTTTGATTGGAACTGCATCAAATATATATAGTAATTTAGGAAATATGGCCATTTTCACTATGTTGATTCTTCCTATCCAGGAACATGGGATATTTTTCCATTGTCTGATATCCCTTTGAATTTCCTTTTTAAAGTACTGTAGTTTTCAATGAAAAGATCTTTTACTTACTTTGTTGGATAAATTCCTCAGTATTTCATTTTTTTATGTGATTGTGAAAGGTATATCTTCTTATTTCTTTCTCAGTGAGTTTATTTGTATATAGGAACACTATTGACTTTTGGGTGTTGATTTTGTATCCAGCTATGCAACTGAATTTAGTTATTAAATCTGGAAGTTTTTTGGTGGAATATTTGGGGTCTTCTATGTAGAGTATCCTGTCATCCTCAAATAATGATAGTTTAACTTCTTCATTTCCTATCTTTATTCTTTTTATTTCTTTCTCTTGCCTGATTGCTCTGGCTAATGTTTCTAGAACTATATTGAATAATAGAGGTGATAGTGGACATCTTTGTCTTGTTCCAGATTTTAGTGTGAAAGCTTTCAGTTTCTGCCTGTTTAGGGCGTTGTTAGCCATTGGTTTGTCATGGATGGCTTTTATTAGATTTAGATATAGACCATCTATTCCTAATTTCTGTAGAGTTTTTATCATGAATGAGTGTTGGATTTTATCAAATGCTTTTTCTGCATCTATTGAGATGATCATGTGATTTTTGTCTTTGACTCTATTGATAGGGTATATTACACATATTGATTTGCATATGATGAACCATCCCTGCATCCCTGGGATGAATCCTACTTGGTCATAGTGTATAATCTTCTTGATAATTCGTTGCATTCTATTTGCCAGTATCTTGTTGAGAATTTTTGCATCTATGTTCATTAGGGAATTTGGCTTGTAGCTCTCTTTTTCAGTTGGATCCTTTTCTGGTTTTAGTATCAGGCTAATGCTTCCTTCCAGGAATGATTTTGGAAGTACTGCTTCCCTTTCAATTTCATTAAAGAGTTTGATGAATAATGGTTTTAGATCATTTCTGAATTGGAGATGGAACTCAGGGCCTTGTGCTTCCTAGGCAAGCACTCTAACCACTGAGCTAAATCCCCAACCCTGTCTTCTTTTACTTTAAACTCAGCTTCTTTAATTCTTTCCTGGTTATGGGTCCAGGATTGCTGGGAGCTGAACGACGAAACAAGCAGTGGCATGGTGTAGCATGGCATAGTGTCCACCCGTCCCTAGATGTTATATTAGCAATGACAGACAGATATGGCTCAAACTGCAGGCTGACAAGTGAAAGAGTTTAAGATTTAAAATAAGAAAAATTATGTCATACACATTTTTTAAATCATTCAGCAAATATTTACTGAATTCCTACTATGTGTTAGACATTGTGTTAAGCACTGGGTGTACAACAGATGACCAGCCAAATATATGATGAATTACTTATATGTTAAGGCTGTTTCCAAAGAGCTGTAAAAACAGGGTACACACTCCCCCACCCTCAGTGGGTAAACTCACTAATCTTTCTGTTCTTATTGGTTCTATCATTCTGCAGTGTCTGTGTATCTCGATGCCCGGATCCCCCATATCACTGTTGTAGAGACTCCTGTGAGACCGTGGACCAATCTCATCCACCAACACCCAGATTTCCAAGGGTAACATCTTTGGTTTCAAATCAGAGATCATCTAGTGGGATATTTCTTTTTTCTTCTTCTTCTTCTTTTTTTTTTTTTTTTTTTTGGTGCGGCAAACACTCTAACCACTGAGCTAAATCCCCAGCTCCAATGGGATATTTCTTAGGGGAATTTGTCAGATTGAAATTTTCATAAGGATTTACCTCGCTATTCAGATAATGTCTAATAAGCATGTTACTGTCTTCAGAGAAAAGTATAAAAGAGATGCCAAACTTCTGGTGTGGTTCTTTTCTCATTGTGTATATTCTATTTGAATTGTCTTACCTAAGGGCCTTTTGATTTGCAGGATCTTGCATTCTTACCATTGGCATTTAGCCTGTCTGCAGATCTGATTAAGGAGGTGAAGGGGACAGTAGTGACACATTTTACTGTAAGACAGAAGCCTGAATGGTCCAAGCCTCAGGATTCTTTCTAGTTCAATGGCTTGAATGAGAGCAGATTGGAAATTACATACAGTTAAAGTACCCTTTCATTAATTTTCCCTGAGGGGGAGTGTGGAGAAAGTAGCATAGGTCCAGTATGATACTGGGCATGCTCTGAACTGTAGACCTTTTTCCTATCAATGAGGACACAAAGTGACAGCCTAAGGGTGAATTCAAATCCCACCCAAGGAGATGGATCAAAACCAGAAAAGCATCACACAAAGACAAATACCAAATGGTTCTACTTATATGCAGTACCTAGAGTAATGAGGATGTTGTTTAGTGGATACAAGTTCTGCTTTCACAAGATGAAAAGAATTCTGGAAACAACTTGCGTAGGAAAGTTCAAACTTTCCCTCTGAAGGCTAACTATTTGACTCTGATAAAATAAACTACTGACAGATTAACAAAGAAAAAGCCGTAACAAATTCACTTGATCATAGTTTTATGCAACCTGGATGACTTCTGGTTGAATATCCAAAGACCCAGGATGAAATACCTATTTTTATGCTTAGGTTCAATGAAGCATGGACAGCTTTGTAGAAAGATTGGACAAAAACATACAATCTACTTGCAAAAGCCCAAGGGCGAGAACCCTGCGAGAGCTGGCAAGACTCCTCTTGGCCTCACTAGGCGGCGTCCTTCCTCGCAGGATGCTGGAGCGGAAACTTTTCTGGGATGGGACTATTATTGAGGTAGGATAGAAACTATAAAAATAGGCAAAAAAAGAAATAAGGAAAATCATAGTTTAAAAAATCCTACTTTGGGGGCTGGGGATTTGGCTCAGTGGTTAGAGTGCTTGCCTAGCAAGCGCAAGGCCCCAAGTTCGATCCCCGACACAAAAAAAAAAAAAAAAAAAAAAAAAAACCAAATCATACTTTCAAAAGACTGAAACTCCTGGGGCATAAAGTTTACCCAAAACTAACCTCATAGGTATTCCCTCCATTAATTTTATGCTTCTTTCCTTCCAGATCCATCACATTTATAACTCCTTAAGGATACTGAAGAGCCATAAATCAGTTTAGTTGGTAAAGTAAAGGGTAGGAACTTTTATAGGTTTCTTATACCTTTAGACAAAGATCTTAAAGTAAAGGAACAGATTGAGAGGATTCAAAGAATGCTTAGATTATCCATTTAAAAAAAAAAAACTGAGTTCATACCTTTCACCTGTAAAATGGGTCATTATCTTTGGAGTTGGACCCTTTTTCTCTTTCCCACGAGCCAGAACCAAGACAGAACTTCCCACAGACTTACAGATTCCCTAAGTTTCCTCCTCCTTAAGAGAAGCATAAATGTTCCCAGTTTCGTAAAACAGTGTACCTCTCTTTTGAGAGGCTCTTTTTTAATCCGTTTCTTTCCCCCTTCTCCTTTACCTCTCTGTTTAATAAATTCTTTTACACCGCTTACTGACACATCCTGAAGATTCTTTATCTGCAATAGAAGTCAGCAAATCTGTAATCTGTCCTGTGGGTGGGATGAGTCAAGGCTCATCTCCATTTTGGGGCCCTCTGTGGTCCCTGTCTAGTGACATTAGGACCCTCAAGCAGACAGGTAGATGAGAGAATTTATAGCCAACTAACTCTTACATAGAAAGGCAGAAGAAAGTTAGAAGAGCATTTTTAGGTTTTCTGGCTGGCTTTGGGGAAGAGTTCCGGTTTCTGGGACCTGCATTAGGGAAGAACTAGAGTTTCTCTGACTTGCCTCAGGAGAGGATGAGGGCAGGAGAAGGTCACAGAGAAACTTTCCTTCTGAGGCTGCTGTGAGGCTTTCGCTTTGGGGTATCATTTGCTAAGCCCCAGTTACACGACACTGAACATACTTAACATCACTGAATGGTACACTTCAAATCAGTTAAGGTAGTAGAAACAAAACATACAAAAAACAGAAAATCCAAGTATATAGCAGATCAAAAATTCTCTAGTGAGGATAGACACAGAAAGCAAAGCTTCAAAATAGCTGGGAACAGGGCAGACATTGGTTCAAAGTGGGGTCCTGCAGTGAAGGGCCAGTGCTCATGACTGTCTTTAAAATCAGCGTCTGATATTCCAAATTTTCTTTTACTGAACATTAATTGTGCAATACTATCTGGTCATCCTGATTTGGAAACACCAGTCGCAGTGGCCACATTAGATGGAAGTAAATGCTTTTAATTTGCATGCGAGAGGAGTAGCATATACCTCTGAGATACATACTGAAACCTTCAGACCTAAATTAAAAACAGAACAAAACGTTTCAAATTGTACTTCACATGTTGTTCCTTTGGACCTCTCCAAACTGGGCAGGAGCCTCAGAAAAGAAAAAAAGCATTCTGTCCTTGGTTAATGGCCTTCAGGAAGCAGAAAGTGGGAAAGAAACGGATTAAAATGACCTAGCAAAAAAGACTCAAACAAAAAGATTGAGTGTTATATTGTACCATAAAAATTTTATTACTTGTTTAGAAACTCTTTGTAATGTTCACAGTTTTGCCACTTGAAAATAATCTGGTCACTCCAAATTTAGACCAATAAAGGTTGTCAGGCTGTAACCCATTATACTCTCCTCTTTGGGGTGCCAGAAGTGTATCTCCTGAATTTAAGATCAGCATGTTCAAAACTGAAGACAAACAACATGCTTTTTGCCTGAGTTCTCCTTCTCAGTAATGGCCCCAACATGCTCTTCACTGCACAGGCTTAAACTACTGGAGTCAAAGTTCTCCTCAACACACACCGGGCTCAAATGCCAAAGCCCTTCCAGTGTACCTCAGGGTATTTGCCATATCCTTCTCTCCACGGCCTCTGTCACTGTGCAAATTTGGCTCTCAGCAACAATCTCCAAGCTTAGTATGTTTCTAGAACTTACAAAGTAGTCCCAGATTTCACTGTCTTGGTTTCCTGTCTAACTTTTAAATAGCCACCTGGGTTACAGGCTTACAGTCTCTTCTTACACAACTTCACTGGCTCTCGGTGTTCACTAATCAGGTCCACACTCCCCCATTTGAATGTTATAGTCCCACATAATCTTTACAAGACTTGCCTCTTAGTGCCTTCTCCCACTACATCTCTCTGGGTACCTACGCTTGCTGTATCCAACTACTCACCACTCCCACATATGCTAAAAAAATTTGTAGCTCCATGTTGTGATTATGTTATGCCCTCAGTCAGAATCCCTATCTTTTGCACTCCCTATCTTTTGCACTTTTTAAAGTTTTACCCATCTTTCACAGTTCATCTGAACTAGCCCCTCCTCTATGAGGCTTACTGAACACCTTCCAATTGGAATGAACTGTTTCTTGTTCACACTCAACTGCTATTTAAATACTTAATATTACTTGTTGAGTACCAAATCCCAGTTCCTTTTTACAGAAAGCTTACAGTGAGCTATAAAGAAAATATGCTGTAGTCTTTATGGTATTATTGCCCATAATTGTTGTTTACATTTTTGTTCCCTCATCAAAATAAGTTTCTTGAAGATAGAAAGTATGCCTCATTAGCCTCTTCAACTATCATTGACCCAGTAATAATGTCTTGAATGTAATAGGTTCTCAATAAACTTCAACCAACTGGATGATGACAAATGAATAAATTAATGTCATAATTTATTTTTATTTTCCTATTTACTATATTATTACATTTTAGCCTTTAAAAGAAACAAAACTTTTTGCCTTTGTATTTCATTCTCAACCAGGAAACTCAAAGTTACTCATTTTCATATTTCTAAAAAACTGTGACTAAACACAGATTAACATATGACATAGAGTACCTTTATCTTTTCCAGCAACATATAAGCAGAAATGAGGGGGGAACTTATTCACATTAGCCACAAAAATTATAAAAATATTTCAGAATAAATTTACCAAGAATAGAGCACCAGTATGAAAATATAATGATAGCATTTATTGAAGGGCCTAAACTAGTTCTAAATAAATAAATTTATCATGTCTCCCAAAAGGCATAATTAAAATAAAAACATAATTTTGCAAAAGTAATAGCTAAATTTAATGCTACTCCACTCACCAAACAAACAAAAAATAGTGAAATACACTAGCTGCATATCTTAAGTTGGACATATTTCATTTGCTTCTTCAGATCCATGCTTCATCTTTCTCCACCTTGCTTTCTGCCCTGAGATCTGCCAAGTTGTATTCGAAATGATATCACATACGCATCTCAAAAATGTCATGCTCCTTCCCAAAAGTAATACTTATATTTTGAACACCAATGCTTTCCAGTTATAGAATATTTTACACAATCTGTGGTACAAACATTTCTTGGGCATTTCCAAGAATATTGCAGAAAAATTCACTCTTCCCTACTGTTAAAATATTAAAAGATATAGAGATGTATAGAGATTCCGGATGTATAGAGATTCCAGATGTGCAGAAATTAGTAGTACAATCTGTTACTAATACTATGCTAAAAATAAATTCCAAATTATTTTTCAGCTAGAGAAATTTTCTCTTTCTCTGTCTCCCTGTCTCTCTGTCTCCCTGTGTCTCTCTGTCTCTGTCTCTGTCTCTCTGTATCTCTCTCTGTCTCACTGTCTCCCTCTCTCTGTCTCTCCATCTCTCTCCCTGTCTCTCTGTCTCTCTTTCTATCTCCCCCTCCATTGTGTACCCAGGGTCTCAGCATTGAGATATCCTTTTGTATTTTTCATTTTCAGACAGGTCTTCCTGTCTCTACAATGCCCGGGGGGGCTCAAACCTCAGCCTCCAGAGTGCTGCAATTACAGGAATCTCTATGTCTTTGAGAAGAGATAGTGCTGCAGACAATTCTACAAAATGTATCAGATAAACCCTGTCATCTGTGAACATGTACCTTTATCAATATTATAAGAGGAAAGACGTAGGTGTATCTTTGGTGGATGCAGAAACAGTCAGCTCTCTACCTCAGACTTGACCTCATGACTTGTTTTAGCTGACAGAACATTAGCAGGTGTGAACTAACCAAAAGCTCTAAAGTCACATGCACAACTGGCCTTGTTCACTTTTGTTTTTGCCATCTTGATAAGAGGACCGTTAAGGTAAGCTTGGATGGTCCCAGGAGTAAGAAAGACTCATAGAACAAGCAACTATAGCCAGACTACCCCAACTGAGCCCAACCTAGAAAAGCCACAGATATATAAGCTAAATAAACACAAAGTGTGGCATGCTTCACACAGTACAGTAAACTGATAACTCCCACCCCCAAAATGATTCCAATCTGCCAAATAACCATCTTCCTCCTCACTTTTAGATTTATCCTCATATCTTAAGTTGGACATATTTCACTTGCTGCTTCAGATCCATGCTTTGTCTTTCTCCATCTTTCTTTCTGCACTGAGATCCTGACCTTTAGGGACTAAATCCACAGGCTCTCTTCCCTCAGGCTTCTAGCTGGGCTCAGCTGAGACACAGAAAATATTCCCTTGTCTTTCTGCCAGTGAGATCACTTGTGTCTCCTGACCAAGGGTCGTTTCTTCCAGGAGGCCTCTTCTGCACGATTTTCTGCATACTGGGTATGGTTCCCTCCCTTCCATATTGGCCTACTGTGGTAATATTCCCACTATCATCAATCCCAGGTAACTACACAATGCCCTGTGGTTCCCTGCTCCCCAAAACATTCACCTTTGAGGAGAAACCTTTTATAAATGTCCTAACTTGAATGTACCATCTTTTTCTGTTGTGATCCCCAATGATTTTCATGCCCCTGTGTCTCTTACACCTTCTGCAGAACATCACTTTTCCGATGACAGTTTGCTATTGGCCCCTTCACCAGCTGCCCATCATTTAGATCTCTGCTTTGTTGATCCACCCTGTTTGATTTAGAATCTCTGATGCTGAACATGTCAATGAGTCAGTCCTTGAACCAACTTTAATTGACTATGTACAAAATTATATTGGACACTAGAGATACACAAGTCCCTGCATTCAAGAATGTCATCATCTAGTAGGACAGGTGGAAAACGCAAACAAAAAACCAGAGTGAACTTACCACTCAAATACAAGGAATGATACTGTTTTAATGCCAAATAATCTCAACAAAAACTTTCAGTGAGGTATGATATGTGTGGGACTATCACTGGATGGGGTTTGAAGAGGGTCTGAGAGGTAAGAGGAAATGAGGATCTTACCTTCTTCTCTCAATGAAGCAGGTTTATTATCTTCTCACTACAGAAAAATAATTTCAGGATATATCTATGAGAGGCAGAGGCAGATTTATGAGAGTTAAAGAACTACACTGTTTTAGTTATTTTCTTAGTGCTGAGACACAATACCCAGTACCCACAAGTTAAACAAGCCTAGGGAGTAAAGATACAGAGTGCAGATATGGATACCCTTGGGTAATATTGTGGCCTGAATTTGCAATATTCTTCAAAGTACAATTGTAAAATTATGATTTTCATTACCTCCTTTCCACCTGTCTTTATTTCTTCTACCCCAGAAGTGCTTGCAAAGAAAGGTTCACTGCTGCTGAGCTGTAAATATCAGTGGCTCCCTGCCCAAATTCTCATGCTGGAACTTAATACACAATGTTAAGTATTAAGAGATAGTGCTTTTTGGCTGGGATTAAGTCATGAGAACTCTTTCCTCATGAATGGGATAAGCGCCATCTGTAAAAGAGGCTTAAAAGAAAAAGAGGCTTCAGTGAACTTTCTTGCTCCTTCCATCACATGAGGATAAACAAAGAGCCACCCATAGAGCAGAGGCCAAGGCTTCATCAGCACAGAAATGGCTGCGACCTTGATCTTGGACTTCACAGCCTCCAGAACTATGAGAAATAAATTTCTATTACTTACAAATTACCCAGGTATTTTGCTACAGCAACCTAAACTGACGACTAAGATATTCAACCAATCAGATGTACCCAACATGGACTTTGACTGGGGTGGAAATCAGATTGGTGGGGGACTCTCCAAAGAGACCTAATAGTGGAAGTGAGATGGGCTTTTTGGATTAGGAAAATAATATTGCTAATTTTGATATCCAGCATCACTGCCTGTGGTCTAACAGATTTGGTGTTTGTAGCTTCTCCCTGAGGATAAGGGAGCAGTCTTATCACTGGACCTCTTTCTCTGTCATAATTTTGGGGTCTTATTCTTGCCTACATAGCCTCCAAGCTCAGTTTCTCAATCTAC
Organism: Hystrix cristata; assembly: GCA_004026905.1. NCBI lineage: Eukaryota > Metazoa > Chordata > Mammalia > Rodentia > Hystricidae > Hystrix > Hystrix cristata. The sequence continues at coordinate 49,418 of PVJO010009804.1, forward strand.
CTTACAATTCTGTAAAATACCCAATTTCATTTGTAAATTAGAACGTTAACTTGGAAGAAGGATTGAAGGACACCAAAACACAATAGTCATACTATTCATAGCTGAGGAACCAAACCAAATTGCAGAAAGTTCCAAATAGTTAGCTAAGAACCAAAATTCTGTTACACTTTTTTTATGAAAGTATTTCTCTCCTTAAATTAATCGGGTTTAATTTCTGTACTTTGCACCTAAGATACCAAAGACCTTAACTCCTGGCTAGACCTTATTGTTCTAAAGATAAAAATTTCATCCCAGCTTGATCTTCTAGGTGGCCAGTTCTGTGTTACAAAACTCAGTGGACTAAAACAATGATTTATAATCTCTCAATATTCAATGGTTGCTTAACTCAACTCGAAAGTGTCACTTGGAGGTCTCTCATATACTACAGTCAGTTATAATTCACCTATAATCATTTCAAGGCTCATGTAAGCTAGATGTCTAAAATAGCTCACTTCTAAGCCTAGCAGTTGTTGCCGGCTCTCCACTAGGAGCTCAGTTCAACCAGAGCATGTACATATGCTACCTTCATGTGGCATCAGATTCTCACAGCACAGCACCTGAATTCCAGTGGGGAGAATCCCAGAACTAGAATTCCAAGAGCCCCAGGTAGAAGCTTCAAGGCTTCAAAAGTCAGTATCACTCTCCATTCAAGATAAGAGTCACAGAGACAGATCAGACTCAGGGAAGAGGCCTATACAAGGTTATTGTGGGAGATAGACAAATGGCCTTCCAAACATGTCATGTTCTAATCCCAGGATCACTACCTTATATAACAAAAGGGACTCTGCACATGTGGTTAGGAGTACAGAGCTCAAGATTGGGAGTTTGTCCTATGCCTAATCCACTCATATGAGTACTGCAAATTGGAGAACATATATTGGCTCCAGAGAATGAAAAGGATGACAGCATGAGAATGACTTAGCCTGTCATTGTTAGCTTGAAAATGGAAGAAGAGAGCCATGAGCCAAGCAATACTGCTGGCCTCTGTAAGCTAAAAAGACAAGAAAATGGATCTTCCTCTAGAGTCTCTGGAAAGGAACACCTCTCCCCTGACACACCCAGTGAGACCTATGTTGGATTTAGGCTCTGCAGTACTGAAAGGCAATAAATTTGTGTTGTTTAAACCACACAATCTTTGGAAATTTGTATCAGAAGGCATGGCTCATTGGGAGATCATCTTTGGACACTAGTTACCACACTTGACCTATAAAGCCCTTTCTTAGGGATTTCAATTTTGAACTAAAAGATCAGTCACTCTCTTAGATAAAAGAGATCTAAATTCAGAAAGTATTAGTGGTAGTCCATTTTATACCATGCACTCTGTAATCTAGATATACACTGTGTTAGTCAACTTTACCATTGCTGGAACAAAATGCCTGACACTCACAATTTAAGGAAGAAAAGGTTTGTTTGACTCATTTTTTCAGAGGTCTCAGTCCACAGTTGGCTGCTTTTAAAGCAGAAACATCATGACAGAAAGATGAGGTGGAAGGAGCAAAGCTGCTCATTTCATGACAGCAGGGAAGCAGAACACAAAAGAATGCCAGAGAGAGAAATACCCTCCAAAAGCATGTGCCCAGTGACCCATCACCTCCTAACAGCACATTCAGCTATGACATTCAGTGAATTAAGCCACGGAAAAGTAGAGCACACCCATGATCCAATAACCTTTTCAGGAGTCTCTTAATCTAATCGAGTTGACAATTAAGATTAACTGGCATACATCCTTAATAATTTTAAAAATAATGAGAAAAATACTCATTGAAAAGCAAAAAATCTCAGCTATTTAACCTGCTATATTTCCTGCATTATGCAAAAGAGTGAATGTTGATTTATTCAGTCTTATTTCCCCCAACAATTAGATCATTTAAGTCTAGAGACAGTTATTTGCTTTAATAAGTAAATTCCTTGGATAAGAAATATGTCTGTATGTGCGCATGCGTGTGTGTGTGTGTGTGTGTATGTGTGTGTATGCGTGCACGCAACTTGGCATGCATAAGCCAAATACTTAACTTTAACATTAAGCAGAAACTAGACAGTCAGTATAAAGCTTGGTATTTGGCTAGGGGAGTTTAAGAGACTAAAAATGTAAGCATCTGAGTTGTTCATTTAAATTGAAGACCACCAGACAATAACAAACTGGAGACTAGTTGAAGAAAGAAGAAATATTCAGGGCTGTTTCATACAAGTTTTTGTATAATTGTATACTCACTTTGGATATAGGATAATGGGGTTAAAAGTGGCTGAATTCTCAATAATATTAACTTGCTTTTCTTTCTTTGGTGGTTCTGCTATTCTTAAACCCCCCAAAAATATGAATTTCAAGAGTGGTGAAGAAAGAGCTCAAGCTTTTAAATATACATGTCCATGAAATTTCCATTTTTTAAATATAAATTTTATTGGTACATTTTAGATATACTTAACAATCATATTTGTCAAAGGGCTTTGTACCGTATATGTTATATTTTGATTTTTTCCCCTTTCCCTCCCCTCCCTTCGACTCCTCCTGTCCTCCTTATTTACAATAGCTTTGTTTCCATTTTTTCTATCTTTTCTCTTTTTCTTTTCCTTTTCCCTTCCCTCCTTCCCCTTCCCCATTTCCCCTCCCCCTTTGAATACTTTCTATCTCACAATATCTATTATACGTTTTGGTCCTTATTTATACTTTTGGTTTCTCATACCAGAGAAACAGGGCAATATTTACTTATGTGTGTCTGATTTATTTCACTTAAGGGTATATTCTTGAGGTGCATCCATTTACCTAGAAATGTCTCAAGTTTAAGTACTACTCTGCCATGAAATTCCCATTTAAACAGAGAACCGAAGCGTAAGTGCCAAGAAAATGTCAGGAAAGTACTTCAGCAAAACAGGCTCAAGCTATCTTCACAGGAAAGATTAAATAACGAATCTTCTGAGTGATTCAAAGAGACAAAGGGGGTAAACTTTGCAAATTATGTATAGTACTACTTATTATAGTCATTACACCATTGAATTTTTGGGGCTTGGAGAGGATTTCTTGTTTGGTTGGTTTTGTTTTACTTTCACAAGAAAAATAAATATACTCTCAGAACTCCTTCATCTATTTCATACCTATGGCTTTATTGTTATAATAATAAATGTTTAACAAATTGCTTTCCTACTTTACTCCCTTAAAAATATATGGAGAAAACAAAAAAATATAAAAATATATGGAGAGCTGAAAAACAGATGATTTCAAGAAATAATCCTGTCCTTTTCTATGTCCAGTGGCTCCTAAAAAAGCAAAATTAACTGATTCCTGTTCCTTTCTATTTTAGTTAATCTCATGAAATAATCTCACTCACCAGAAGTAGAAAATTCAGAGGCAAGAAACGTTGACTCATCCTCTTCCTTTACTCTCTCATCCCTGACAATAACCAGTTGCTAACATTCAGTTGACTTCTCCACACCTTCTTTCCCTTCCTATTGGGCTGCAGACTTCAGGTGCATATTACTTCTTATCTGTACTATAAGCATCCTAGTAGCTAGTCTGTGCCTCTCACTGGTCTCTACCTTCTATATGCCATCCTTCACGCAAAGCTAGATTCCTCAAACCCATCCTTGAGGTTAGTTCAGTTCTTAAAACCTATGCCTTTCTAACCTCCTGCAAAGGCGTCTGTGCCCCACAGAAAAAGATCCAAACTCTCAATGATAATCAAGTCCCCAGTAATGCAGGCTCACCGTTTCCTAGTTGGTGTCTCCATGTCGCTCCCCCATTCCCTCTTCTCTTCATCAACAGCCCCTCCTACCTCTGCCTGAATATCCATCGTGCTTTTCCACCTTGGTTTACACGTTTCCTCTACACAGAACCCCTTTCTCCTTCACCTCAATGTGTTCAAATGATGCCCTCTCTATGAAGCTTCAACCAAACCACAAGTTAGAAATAATCTTTCCTACATCTATGTACTGTGCTGCTTCATCTTTGTGTTTACTACACCGCCCGTTAGACTGTCCTGCAGTACACTTATTTGTGCACCTAAGAATAGAGATTGTACCTTACCCTCCATAATGCAAAACTTGTTTATATTGAATATTGGCCAATAAACTTGCTAAATTGAATACAAAGCAGCCAAGCTAGAGAGGCTGGGGTGGGAAAAGAATATCCTATTAAAATAAAAAGTTATGACTCAACCTGAAAAATTAATAATAACCTAATTTATATATACAGAGTCTGCAAAAAAAATAGTACAGACACTTCAGATAGACACTTCGGGAAAAGAAAAACAAATAAATATTTTAATACTAACTTTATTCTGACATTATGAGATTAATACAAGCTACCTTTGGCCTCTACAATTACAAGGGATGCTCAAAGTGGTGGCCATCAGCTTCCAGACATTTATTAGTACGGTGAACTGCTGCTGGGTGACGTTGGTCATTGAGATGGCTGCACATGCATTTTTAATTTATTCTCTAAGGACCAGCAGTGTAGTGGGTTTTCTGTGATATACGACATCCTCTAGGGTCCTGTGTATTAGGGTAACACCATCTATTGAAAAAAATCATACTTTTTTTTGTGTGCTGGGGATCAAACTCAGGGCCTTAGCACTTGCTAGGCAAGGGCTCTACCACTTGAGCTAAATCCCAAACCACTATTTTTCTTTTCCCAAAGTGTGTATATATTTTTTTGGCAGACTCTGTAATGTAAAACTATGATAAACTTTAGAGAGTAAGCACTCAGTATTAGTCTTCATTATTATCATTGTTATTGTTTCAATTACTAGAGAGACATGAATACAGCACATGTAAAAATCAGTGATATAAAGACTGCATAATTCATGTTTTCATTAGAAACATCTGCATACATAATCATGAAGTCCCAAAATAAAATAATAAAATCCAGATCTGTACTCATCAGATTCATCTAACATAATTTCCAACTTGCCGAGTGTAGGAGTGAATGCCTCTAATCCCAGCACTCAGACTGTGGCTGAAGGCTAGCAGTTGGAGCTCAGTCTGGGCAACTGATTAAGATCCTGTCTCAAAATAAAAAATAAAATATATTTAATTAAACTTTTTTAAAGTTTGAGAATGTAGCTCAGCATGAATGATCTGAGTTCGAACTCAGAACCAAAATAAAGTTCCAACAATATTTATGGGTAAAAGTTCATTTTCTTTTTTTATCTTAGTTCCAAAACAAGCTCTTAAAATTTAACTGATCTAGCATTTTCATCTTTTTTACATCAAACTCTGAATAGGTTAATACGGGACCAACTTTTGGCCTGGTATCTTTTCTTCCTTTCACCAGCAGAAAATGTGAAGGAGTGCGAGTGGAAGACAAACTCACAGTCAGTGGTAAAGATGGGGAAAAGGCAAATATTCCAAACCAGGCAATAACCACATAAGCTGTCATTTGACCATCACTTTCTTAATAATTGTGCATTGATTTTAGTGAACACGATAAAGATATACTTGAAATGATACATCTCCAGCAGTACAGAATAAGAAGAAACGGTTTGATTGTAGTATACTTGAGCGTCTACAGGTCTTGAGAGTATATCTCTATGCCCACATGGTAAAATAATTAGCAGATTCCACAAAATAGCATTACGAGTAGTCATTTGACTTCTAGCAAAAAAAAAAAAAAAGGAAAAAAGAGAGATTCTTGGCTTTCACAGAAGTATTGGAAAGTTTTTTAAGAATACATTTTAGTAGCCTGAATAAGACATAAATTAGCATTCCAGATGTTAGTCCATGAAATAAAGCAATGTGATTGTCTTTCTTGGATTTTCCTGCATATGTATGTATGTGTGTGTGTGTGTGTGTGTGTGTGTATTGTGTATATATATGTGTGTGTGTATATAATTGGCTTTACCATATATATATAATATATTGTATATATTGGCTTTACTATATTTATATAATATATAATTCAACTTTTAAAATACATTAACTGTATTGAGTTGGACTTGAGGGGCAGGTGGCAGTATTCTAAAGGAACAAGTTGTACTAACATATTTTAATGACAGTCTTTGTATGTTTGGCTCCTAGAACTATTGTATTACTGTTTCTCTAATTCATATCAGAAATGTATCTTCTTTAAATATAACATTTAAAAAATATAATCAAGACAATTCCTGTTGATTCTAGATGTCCACACTCATATTATGGCCTCTGCAATGGAATGAACAATAAAATAAACTTGTTTGGAACCACACAATAATCTGGCGTGATGGTAATATCAATGTACTAGGAGTTAAAATGAACAAACATTTATTAGAAAAAAGACACCAGAAAGTTGCATTGTAAAACTTTTGTAATCTACATCCTAGAAAGCCACAGGAATATGAAGAGTCAAGGAAACTGTGTTCAATAATGCCATTATTACTCTAGTATTAATTAATTTCATTCTCATAAATGTGAAATAAATGCTGAATGGATTTTTCTCTTGTCTCTTTTATTGGGAAAGACAGTCTTCTCCAAGCAGTCCTTCAACTCCCACTTGGCTGCAGAAGCAAGGGCCGTGGTCCTGGAACCCTGCCTTCCTAAGACTGAGTCCTCACAGCTTGTGCTGGGCGTCTTGCTGATGTGGGAATATCTTTCCCTGTCTTACACTCAGTACTCCTTTATTCTACTTAAGCACATGTATGGTATGACACTTGGCAAAGCCCACTGGTGTATCTGTCCCTTGTAGGGAGGGGACACGGTCCTTCGTTCTGCAGCACAAGACGGGTGCATGAAGGCAATGACCCTGGTTAGCTGCTGGGAAGGACCTACTGGCCATGGTGAACCAAGACATACTGCCAAAGCTGTTTCTGCTCCTTCTCTCCTCTGTACAACCACAGTATTGTCTCACTCAGTGCTCAAATGTGTTGCCTTCCTTGGAGACTCTAATACCACAGTAGAATGGACAAATGATTGCACTTCCGGTGACAGGCGAAAGATGTCACTTGCTCAACACCCTCCTACATGAGACTCACTGTCTTAGAAGGAACCAGATTCCAGTTTTCAGCATCATGAACATTGAGGAGAGCTGAAATTTATTAATTTATTTCCTAACTTGTTCATGCCTACATGAGCTTTTTATTTATACTTGTCTGGGTGTTTTGATGTTTTCCAGAAGAAAATATTAGGTACATTTGTGAGAGTAAATAAAAGCATGATATTTGACTTGAGAATGTTTATAAATCCTCTCTACAGAAAGAAACAAAAATTATATTACATTGAACTCTGCTTTGCTACATTGCACAAAAGTTAAAATTCATACCAATTTGATATCTGTTAATATTTTCTCAAAAGCAAGAAGCTTATGCACAATGGAATTGTGGACAATTGATTTTGTTGCTGTAAATTTGTCATCAAACACTTCCACACAATGGGATCAGAATGTTTATCACAGAAGACTTCATATTCTCTTCTGTTTCTAGGAATAGGATATATGTGTGTGGATACATTCAGGGCCACTAACAGGGCCATTAACAGCACATGAAACAGTCTGAGATCTCTTAATTTTGCAAAAATCATGATAATTTGCAAAGAGATTAGGACAAGAACATAGCATTCAGTGTTATCATTGCCGGCCTTGTTAAGCACCAAAGCTACTCTGTATTAAAACTTCATGCTCCCTCATGAGCTAATAAAGTCCTCCTAAAATAATGGTGATTGTTCTGCAAAGCATATTGTGAAGCTTTCTAAGGAGAAGTAGTAAGACATTTCAGCTCAATATCCTTAAACATTACTAGTAGGAAAAACAACTGGGAAAGTCAAACATTACACATGTACTTAAACACTTGTTCTAATGACAGAGTTATTTACTGAAGCTCTGGAATAAAAATTGAACATATTTTCTATGATATATGCAGTGAATTATGTAGGTGTTCCTAATGGCAAAAATCTAAATATTTTGAAATGCAAACTCCCATTCAGCATTTAAAAGAAGTATATTAAAAACCACTTTGATGTGTGTTAATATGTGGTCATTTCACATAGCAATTCCCCATAAAATATAGTATTAAATAGTAACAAACTGGACAAGAAACAAAATATATCTTTCTATCTTCAGTGAATTTCCTAAGTATTTTTTAAATTTTACACAAATTGTAAAACAACAAAAATAGGTCCCATATGGTTTAAAGCACTATAAAAAATTTGGCATATCATGTGCTTTACGTTATTAAATATTATTTCCCTGTCATTTTAATACTCATGCGGTACCTCATTTCATAGATAACATTTTCTTTATTTTGTATGATATATGCTTGCAATGCATCATAGTTACAGTCATCTGAGGGGATTGATTAGTATGAGAATATAGACTATCTTCTTTATTTTTGATCCCTTTACCCCACCCATCACTACCCTCCCTCTTCCCCTCTCCCAGAGACAATATCTCTTTTTTTAACCAGTTTTGTATGTTTCATTATTAGCAACAACACTGTAATTAATGTTCTTATATCTTTATCACTGTATCTTTCCACATATTTGTAATTATTTACTTAAGAAAAAGTAGTGAAGAAAAATGTTTGGGTTGATGATTATGCAAAGTCCAAATGCTTTTCATCCATATTGCCAAATCATAACCTAGAAAGCACACCAATTTATAATCCACCCTAATCTTCATAAAATGGTGCATAAAGGAGAAAACTCACATTAAATTTACAACTGATAAGGAGTAAAATTTTGAAAAAAATTGAGTGACCTTTTAAAATACGATTTCAGTTAAGGTACTGCAAAAATTTAATTACTAGCTACCTAAAACAGATTATTTTAAATTCAATCTTTAGGATATTCTTTTGTCAAATTAGAGGACAAGAGGAAAAGGAGCCTCCTGTGCATATTAAACAACCTGTGTCACCTTTGGACTCAAAGTGCAATTTTTCCCTGCATCCCTAGCATGCTGGACTGCCCTAGAGATTTGGGACTTGCCGACTGTTAAGGTTTAGATTTAAATGTCACCCCAAAGTCTCATCTACTCGGAGGTAGAGCTTTTGAAAGATGATTGGAGGTGCACTGTCCTCACTGGTAGATTACTAATGAGTTCACAGCTGAATGTGATGTGAGGAGGTGAGACCTAGTCAGAAGAAGCAGTCACTAGAGGTGTGACCAGGAAAGGTATATTCTTATCCCTGACTCGTCCCTTTTCTCTGCAGCCTGCTGTCATGCCCTTCCACTGTGTCATTTGTACCTTGGAGCAAGCCTACCATGGACTGAAACCACGAGCTAAAATAAACTTTTCCTTTAAGTTGTAGGTGTCAGATGTTTTATCATATGTGAAAGCAGCTAATACAGATATTGGTACTCGTAGTGTAGTTGTACCTGCCCATACAGTTCAGAAGCCTTTGGAGCTGGTTTGCGTAAGGAGTTTGGAAAGGTTTGGTGATGCAGGCTAGAGAAGCCCTAGAATGTTGTAAGCATGTTTGTAGAGCAAAACAGGTCAGAGCTCAGAAGACTAGAATGCTGATTTTAAAAAAATGAAAGTAAAAGTCAGGGTCAGGGAATTTCAGTTAGGAACAAGAACTATTTTGGCAGCTAGACAAGAGGCCATGTGTGTTATTCTTTGACAGAAAATTTGTCTGCATTTTACTCATGTCCTGAGACTTTTCTGGAGACTGAGATTAAGGGCCACAGAATAATTAATCTGCCAGAGGAAACTTCAAGGCAGCCCAATGTTCAGACTATGGTATGTATGCTGCTGGTTGCTTCTAGCCAGATCTACAGTAAGAATAAGGAACAAATGGCAGAGCTGAATGGTTTGAAAAATTTGCAGTTTTGCCAGTGTGGAAGTAAATTCAAAGTGGGGCAAAGAAGAGCATAGTTGCTGCAAATATTAGCATTAAAAAGAAGCCAAGTACTTTGTAAAGGGAGAAGAAGAAAGATACATTAAAGGCATCTCAGAAATCAGCCAGCCTCTACCCACTACAGGCTCAAAGTTGCAGAACTATAAATCTTTCATTTGAGAGGAGAGTCTTGGAACACTGGCTCACACAGGGATACCTAGGGAAGTGTTACCCTTAGTTTAGTTCTCCAGGTACTCAGACTGTGCTGCAGCCATGGTCCAAAGAGGACCTGCTATTGTTCAAACTGGTGGTAGACAGTGTCATCAATGTGGTGCTTGTATTTCAAGGCATAGAGAATCCAAGACTTACGGGGTCAAGGAGCATCTACCCAAATGTCAGATAAAGTTTTAGGAGGCCAGGCAAAAATGTATAACAGGATCATGGTCCCTGCAAGAGGCCCCTGTGAGCGCAATGCATAAAGCCATAAGATTGAAGCCAAAGGTGCATTGGAGAACCGAGGAAGTTAGAGATGCCAGAAACATTGATCATCTGACAAGGAAATCTGCAGGCAGTGAGCAGAGCCACTCCAAGAGAGAAGCCATGGTAGTTATAACCAGCAATGCTTTGGGGCAGGGGTATCAAACTCTTTGGAACTCATATCTCACCACAACTCACCCTGGGTGCTGAACACAGAACTACAGGATTAAATGTTTGCCCTGCTTTTTCTTTTTTATTTTTACAGGGGCTCATAGCTAAGAATTTGCCTTGAGTCTCAGAGGAGACTTTGGACTTGGACCTTTTGGCAATGTTAGAACAATTAAGACTATAGTTACTCTTAGAGATGGGCTAAAGGCATTTTGTGTGATGAAATGGACATGAGACTTTGAGGGGCAGGGGCAGAATATTATAGTTTAGATATAAATGTCACCCAAAAATCTCATGTAAGCAGGGTTAGGACTTTCGAAATTAAATCATGGGGGCATGCTGTTTCAGCAGCTGTATAATTTTACATTCCTAGCAACGGTACACAAGAATTACAATTTCTTTATTTACTTGCCTGTACTTGTTATTTTTTACTTCTCCAAAATAATTTTCATGTCTCAATATTAAATAATAATAGAGCTAATAGTATTTTACTACTTACTAGCATGTGTCCTTGAGCACCTAGTTGCATCTTTCTGGACCAATCTTGACTCTTTGACAGTCTTGTCCCTGAAGTGAAACTGCCATGACTCAGCTGTTTAGTTACCTATCTGGAGAATTTTGCTGATGTCATTCTTCTCCTCTCACCTCCAGCCAACTGCTGGGTAATTAATGGATGACTGATGGAGAAGTTTTTTGGACAATATGGAACTACAAGTGTAATTCCTTTAAACAAAAATAATTAAGGAACGCTGTTAAGCTAATATCAACTTTCTTTACAGAGCTTTTCTCTAGTGTTTTCCCCTAATCAGCTTTGACTTCTTGAGGGATTTGACTTCTTGTCCAAGCTATTACTCTGTTTTTTGTTTGTTTGTTTGTTTGTTTCAGAATACCAAACTATAGTTACTGTTTACAGTAGTAAAGGACAAAAAATAATGTACAAATTGGTGAATAAACACAAGTCAGTCAACAAACATCCCACCCCAAGCCCATAGAACAAAAACAGGAAAGAACATTTTTTGTGGGATTTCAAGCAAGCAAGAGACAGTGGGTCACTGTGAGGTGACCATGAAAGTCAGAGAATGGCCATCAACCAGCAATGCATCCTTAAAGAAGGACAATAGGCAGAACTATGAACGTTTTAATTGGCATAGAGCCCAAGATATATCACAGAACTGGAGTCACCATACTAAGTACATGACATCAATAAATACTTGGAAAGCAGCGGAGTGCAAATCCATGAGAAGAACACAAAGTCACCTTTCCTGGGTTTCTCCTGTGTCCACACTTTTGAGTAGTTCTTTCACACAATATTGGAAATGCAAATTCAGTGAAACTTAATCTTTTTTATATGGAGACCATAATCACTCATCAGAGGCAAATACTAGAAGTCTGAGGCCACAATACAATTACCAAATGAGAAGTGTGGTAGTTACTTTATTCTACGTTAAGAAAAAGGAAACGTCTAATTTTTGTTGTGCCAATTTGTGCCCATGTACACATCAGCAGGTAGTGACCAGCGGGACAGCATCCTGAGCTTCAGGCCCGCAGGGAACACGATCAGGAGCAGAGTACTGGCCTACATTACTGAATGACTTGTTATGTGTTTTTTACCCTTCGAGAAGCAGTCTAGTTTTTCCCTTCAACTTTACCATATGCTTGACAAAGCCTAAATTTGCAATACTTCAAATTGTAATAATCTGTGCCTACAACAAAAAGTAAGCGAAATTCTGCCCCCCTTGTCCCACAGCCACACACACTGGGAGAATGAGAGCTGTCCACGTGATTGTGACCACAGCTCAGGCGCAATCTCAACTCGGGTGAGAACCTGGCCACCGACAGAGCCAACATTCAGCCAGAAGTCTGGGGCAGGAAGGTTTTGAGAAGGGAGAGAAAACAAAAATGAAAACAAAATCCTCACTACTCATTTTATCTACTCAAAAATCAATCTGACTGGCCCAATTTAAGCTATGGATGTGTCTCTGTAGATGCGGTTTTGTGTTGCACTGGAAGTGCACCCGACAGAGGAAGGTTGTTGGGTGACTGTCCCCTGCTTCCGCAGACTCCTGTGATCAGCTTGGTCCTGCGCTCACCATCCCGCAGCAAATGCAAGGTGTGGAGTGGTCCCACTGGAGGCTGCACCTCCTGCCTGCTGCTGGAACACATCGATGGTGTCTTTGTCCTCCATCTCCAGCTGCGCTGGGGTGTCTGTTTCATTAATGGGTTGCCCATCAAACCTGAATCTAATCTTCCTCATTGACAAGCCCCGCCTCTCGCAGTAGGCCTTCATCAGCTTGCTCAGCGAGTGTGCCTCTTGATCTTGAACTGCAGCACCGAGCCGTCCTGCCCTGCCACCTTCAGGTTGGTGTGGTCTCTCTCTGTCTTCACACCCTCCTTGGGCTTCTTCTCGGACACGGCTGCGCGGCGGCGGCGGCGGCTGGTGATGGGCGGCGGAAGTGCAGCGCTGAGCGTGCCAGTCACTCTCTCGGCCCCGCCGCTCTCCCGCCGCAACTCTGTTACCCTGTTAATCATTCTGTTCTACGTGATATAGTTTTCCGTTTAGTTAGCGGGAAAGTATATTTGTTCCATGAAAGGTATTTTTGTTTACCAGTGCGATCATTGGTATTTTGTTATTGCAGCACAAGCTAAGACATTCCTCACTATTTAAGAACCCTGGCTGTATAAGTAAACCATTTTAAGTACATGTCTTTAGAAAGAACCCTATAAGCCTGATAAAATATTTCCATGGGAGCTTTCTACTTCTAAAACTCAATGTCTAGTCCTTTGTGCTAGGGACATTCCCCAAACAAATGTGTCACATTCCCTCGGTGATGGTGAGAAGGAAAAGGCAAAGCTCTCATTGCAAGGCTACGAGTCCTCATACAGTACAGCAAGATCCCAGATTCAGTAATTCAGACATAAGGAACTATAAGGAATGAAAGCCCAAAAAAGGAAAATAAAAATTGCTTTCACAACAGTCACCTATCAGCACAAAAGAAAGCTGCAGTAATCAGTGTATCATCTCCTTAAGAGGGCTTTTCAGGGACCACCATCTTTTACCTCTGATGCAAAAGTTGCCATCATAGTTCTTGTTCTGTACCTACTCCCTCAGACTACAGAATTCAGACACTTCTGTATACCAGCTCAACCTTTCCTTTGACAAGAATATAAATTGTCCTTTGCCTCGAATCCTTGGTTTGATGTCAGTCCATTCTATCCTGGGCCTAGTTCTAAGACCCGATGCCAGCTCAATGGGCCAGATGTCCCACATATCCGGGAGCTAAAGTCGGGTAGACCTTCCCACAGCCTGACTGTGCCCTGGGCAGCATCAGTGGTGCTATTGGGAGAAAGACACAGAGGACAGGCAAAAATAAAAAATAAGACCCCAAAGCCCCAAGATGGGAGCAGCTGCAAGAACCACTCTAATCTGACTACCAGGTTTCTGGCTCGGTCCTTTCCCCCTTCCTTACCCACAGCACAGTGTTGCCTCTTGTCCTGTTCCTCCTAGACACGTGACTCCCCCTCTAGAGTGGACAAAAGCTGGGTAGCAGGGAGACACCTGGGCCCTCGTGTCTTTAAACATCCTTCCAAGTTCCGTGATGAAGGTGTTGTGTCTGGACTCTACCATCACTACCAGAATTCCAAATTAACAGTGGTGCCAGGGAGCCGTGAGAATGGAATCAAAGATGGCACGTCTGTGGTGAGCATACAGTGTCCTTAGTTAGTCCTACCTAGACTCATACAATTATCTAAGCAGAAGTTCCTTTAGTATCATTTGAATAACAGAATTAGGCTTGGCTGCCAGGAATACCTACAGAGTCCTTTCTTCAAAGCATGCGTCAGTGCAAGCAGAAAGAATTAATTTGCTTCTTACGGATGTATTTCCTGGGCAAGAGAAATCTCCTCAGGGCAACACAACCAGAAACATAATCAATAAGCACTTTTTGTAAAAGCCCTTGTTGTAAATAGTGCCAAATGCAATTTTTGAAACTTTGGAAATCATGGCAATTTATACATGAATGACACTTCCTAGTTTCCAAAGTATTTCTATCAACTTTCCAATCTGAAAGGAAAATAGAAAGTAAACATCACAGCATAAACAGTATAAGAAGATATAAGCCTGGATGTTCAGGCTTTGCAGAAATTTACAATGCTACATAATTCATTATAAGAAAGAAAATGATTTTAAATCACAGATTGTTTTTAAGAGCTACTATGTAGTCATCCATTCTTTTCAACCTTAGCATTTCAGGCTCTGAAAAAAGAAAAAGGGGACTTTTGGGTCAGCTCTTTTTTTCAGATCATTTTATTACTATATATTTGTAGTACATAATGTTTAGATTACATTTATATGCATCATAGAAGTGCAAGGGAACATCCATGAAACCTGCTGAGGCAAACATTCTACATAATTGCAGCAATGTGTTTGATGTGAGCTGTGGACACAAGGTAACCATCAAAGTTGGAAATGACATCTGATATTCTTGCCAAATCTTCTCAGCAGTCGTGGCCATAACTCACCTAATCCTGAGTGTTTGTCTCCTAATGGTGGTTTCCTGTGTGTGTCCCACCAGAGTTCTGGGTGGTCTATGGAATATCTGAGATTTAAAAGCTCACCTTCCCCACAGTTAGGCAAACACTTCAAATGCTATTGCTGGCTGCTTGACTGTGGTGTGGTACCTGAGTTAGTCACTCCAAAATCAAATCAAGCATGAGGAATGTTATGAGAACTTGGTTACTTTAGCATGACCCTTTCATGAGCAAGTGGAGGAACCGCCAACATAGTAATGTATCCTTCAGAGTCAGGACAAGCAAGGAATCATCCTTTGCCACTCTGAATAAGAAAACGAAAGGAGAAACATGGCTCCTAACCTGTGTAAACCCACGAATACCTTGTCTTTCCTGCTAAGAATATTTTTCTCTATTCAGGATTATGATATATGTTAAATCACTTTATACTATATTTCTATAAATATTGCATGTCAAGAATCAAGATATATTATGTACACGTACCAACTCCACACAAAGAATGTAAACATTATATACTGCAAACATGTACCAAAAAAAAAAAAAGGAAGAGGGTCAGAGATGGCTGGAGGGGAGAGAGTGGGAAGAGGAAGGGGATGGACAAAAAATAATTAGAATGTTTTATGTACATGTACCAACTTACCACAAAGAATGTAAACATTATGCACTATGCACATGCACTAATAAACTAAAATAAAAAAAGAAAAATTAATTAAAAACTAACAAACTCTTTTAAAAAGAGATGGCACAGGGGAAGGAAGGGAAGGGCAAGGGGATGTAAAAAGAAGCTAAGATGTATTAGGTAAATGTACCAACTCCCCACAAGGAATAACAAAGAGTTTCAAAGAAAAATTCCACCATTAAAAAATAAGACTTTTCCCATTATGAAAATGATTCAAATTTGATAAAACATCATCCCTTCAATTTTAAGAAGACAAAGCCCTTAGAAGCATCACACCATAAAATATTTCTCATTTACACTTAGTATGAATGAAAGATCTGAAGATTAATTGGATTTGGGAAGAAAAAGAGAGACTAAAGATACTCTCTCCACAAGAAAGACTAGGGAAGCAAATAAGAAGATAAACAATTAGATTAAGACCAAACTTCAACACAGCTTTATGTGTCGTATATTAAAGGAACAATGTGATTTCATCCCAATTTGGATAAGTTTCATCTAGATTCAGGTAATTTTAGTGTTCTTAATTTCATCTTTCTTTCATTCATTTATTCAACATTTATTCAAGATCTGCCAGCATCTACTATGTATCTACAAGTACTATTCTTGATGCTGGAGATCCAGCAGCCAACGAAACAGGCAAAGTCTCTTACTTTATGGAACTTTGAGTATACTCTAATTTTAATATAATGAAAATACTAGGGAATATGCTGACACTCAGATTTATAAAGTGATCAACCTACATGCATCTACAACTCAATGCAAGCACGTACTACAACTCTCTTTTCTTAGGGATTCAGCCAACATGGGAACCTCTTTAGCCACAACATCAAAGACTCAAGCTAATTTCTGTGCGTTTTGGCCTCTCGGTCTTACTCTGTTTTGTCCTGCGTTGTCAGATTCGCTAGTCTGGGTCCCTCTTGTGTGAAGTGCTATCCTCCTCCACGGAGGAGCTTCCCTAGCAGCAGCCCATGGCAGGGACCACCAGCCCTCTTTGACCTGCTTGGTGTCCACAAAGGTTTCTGCTCTTGCCCCGTTTCATTCCCACCCCAAGATTTCTTTGACCTGAATGTTCTTAGACAGCCCAGGAAATCCAGAACCACCCTGAGTTCACTTCATCTTGATTACTCAGAGGAAAACAAGTTGCATCCCTTTCTTGGGTGGGACTATTAATTCTTCAGGCCTCCTCCCTGTTATTCAACAGTAAAAACTGCTTTCTAGAACATTATAAAATATTTCCTCTAGCTCAAATATCCCCTCCTCCACACATCTCCTAAAAACTCAAGTACAAGTGCCACCCTTAGAGATTCTGATCCAATAGGCCTGAGGTAGAACCCAGATAGTTGTATCAGTTTTTTTGGTAATAACTTGGGTCATTAAGATGTGCATCCAGGTGTCCAAGTATTCCCCAGAGAACTAATCACTTAGCACATTAATATCTGCATGATTTAACTTCTCCTCACTTGCATCTAACTTCTTACCGCCCCAGTCTTTTTGCAAATAGGTCAACTTCTACCACATATTCAACCTATATATTTCTATTAGTGCCCACACTTGGCTGCATCATCCAAGATCTCCCTACCAACAATCTTTTACATTTGTAAGTGATCTTAGCCTACACACTGCCTCTATTTTACTCTTTTCATAATTTATTTTGATGTTAGATTCCTTCCAACATTAAGGATAACACCTTTGTCTAGAGTAGACCTGATTTTAAGGTCTTTTTAAATAACCATGAAGCAAACAATAACCTGGAAAACAAACAATAACCTACCAAAGAATTTCTCTGCTGCCTTTATCACCTCCAACCCAAATAATTATACAGAATACTCTGGGTGTGAGCCTGGGGCTGATGGGCATGAGTACCAGTAAATCAGCTCAGCTTCCTGAGAAAAGGCAGTGTGAGAAGGAGAAAAGCTATAAGAGAGGGTTAGAGAGTCCTCACACCTGCCATTAATCTCAGTACCAAACTGGCACAGAACTGATAGCAAAGCAGCAGGAGCAGGGAAGAAGGAAGATTGTGCAGTGAATTGAGGTACTGGGCGTACAAAATTGAAACACGCTGCAAATATAGACCACAACGTGTTATAACTTTGTGTGGATCCTTTTATTATCCCTTATGCTATTGAAAAGTTAGCAAAAATGGGCATTCGAGCTCAGAACAAAGTGATGAAAAGGCCTGATGTTCTAGACTTCTTCATGGAGGATTAAGTAATAGAAAAAGCTAACTGTGCCATGAAGTGGCCAATCCACCATGGTCTATTAAAGACTGTCAGTGGAAAGATTTATGGAGAAAGTGATTTATAAATTCCTAAAGCAGAACCTAATGGTCATTACTGTTTTTGCCTCCACTAAATACTCAAAAACCAGAATGTGCTGCTGACATGTTTGAGTGTTTCAATATTTCAAGCTTGTACAAAGCCTTGTAGCCTGGGGGGGGGGGTCTTGTGTA
>PVJO010009805.1:0-25135 GCA_004026905.1 Hystrix cristata
CTTATGGTTTCTCATATCAGAGAAACAATTTGATGTGTACTAATAAGTGTCTGATTTATTTCACTTAATAGTATGTTCTCCAGGAACATCCATTTACATACAAATGACTCTAGTTTATCCTTTTTTATGGTGGTGTAGTACTCCATTGTGTAGAAAAACCACATCTTTTTTAGCCATTCATCAGTTGTTGGGCATTTAGCTTGTTTCCAAGACTTAGCTATTACAAATTGTGCTGCTATGAACATGGTTGTGCATATATCACTGTGATATGATGATTTTAATTCTTCTGGAAAGATACCCAGCAGAAGAATAGCCGGATCAAATGGAACCTCTAGTTGTAGTTTTCTGAGGAATCTCCACACTGATTTCCACAGTGGTTGGACCAGTCTACATTCCCACCAACAGTGGAGGAGGGTTCCTAGCCACTCTTATCAAAAAAAGGAAAGAAAAGACCCAAATCCATGCAATTAAAAAATGAAAAGGGTGAAGTCACAACTGACCCAATGGAAATCCAAAGGATCATCAGCACCTACTTCAAGAACCTCTACTCAAACAAGATGGAAAACACTGAAGAAATGGACAGATTCTTAGAAACATATGAACTACCAAAAGTGAATCAAGAAGAGGTAAATATTCTAAATAACCCAATATCAGCCATTGAAATTGAAGAGGTAATTAAAAACCTACCAACAAAGAAAAGCCCAGGTCCTGACGGTTTCACAGCTGAATTCTACAAGAAATTCAGAGAGGATCTAATACCACTATTCCTCAAACTCGTTAATGAAATTGAAAAGGAAGTAGTACTTCCAAAATCATTCCTGGAAGCAAGTATTACCCTGATTCTCTTAGCTTTGAGAGGCCTCACCCTGTGACTTCTGCCACCCCCATCCCACACGGACCAGGAACGGTCATGAGAAAATCCATTTCTGTTGTAAAATCACCAGCATAGAATATATGCAAAAGAGCTCTGGGTTTGGCGATTCCAGGGTGGGGATCTGGACCTTTCTTTGCTCTTGATTTACTGCATGACCTAAAGTGAATGTTTAAATACCTCTGGGCACAGTCCTTGCTCTGAAAAATGGGATCAAGTTTGCCTGCCTTATCTTCCAGAGTTGTCCCAATCATGTGTGAAACTTTGAACAAGTTGAACGTCTCTAATCCAAAATGCCCCCAAATTTGAAATTTTTGAGTGTTGGTATAATATTGAGTGTCACAAGCAGAAAATTCCATACTTGACCTCATACGATGAGTTACAGTCAACATATAAGTGCATTAAAAGTATTGCACAAAACATTAATAAACATCATGTTTAGACTTGAATCCTGACCTCAACATATGCTATTATGTGAGGGCAAATATTCCCAAATTCAAAAACATTGGAAACCTAAAATATTTCTTTTCCCAAGAATTTTGGATAAGGGATATTCAAATCGTATATTCTGTTGAGCACTGATAAACATTTGTGATCATTTGAGGAAAGGGAAGGAAACAAGTTTGACTCCAGTAGAAGAGTATTAGAGGATTTTTCTGAGCATTTTCCAAAGAACACTAACATCAGATACCTAAGCATAATGATGTTGTGATTGTGAATTTGAGGAGACCCTCACAAGTATCACATTTTTATTCCTTAAAGTAAATGCATTTTCAGACAGTATCACCCCGAAGTACTTGCCTTCCATCTTTTTGTCACTAGAGTCTCCAGGTTTCTGTTTGTGTGTCTACCACAATCCATCCAAGAAGCACCGTGGAAAGCCAAACTCAGAGGAGATGGGACAAATGCAAGACAAGCATGAGTGTTTATCAGAAAGTTATTAAAATTGGATGCTCAGTTATTTCTTTCCAAAACCCTTTTTCACCTGCTGACTTCTCTTGACTCTTGGCCCTGTTTTCAGAAATCCAGCATCAGACCCCAGCAATTCAGGGAGTATGGTGCGGTGGGAAACATGCAGCTTGGGCACAGCACTGCCTGTTTGGCAGCCTCACTCTGCTGCTTTCTTTGACCTCGGAAAAGTCACTGACCCTTGGTTTCAGCCTGTCCTTTTCTCTGCGCTTCCCTTTCCTCACTGTAAATGAGCAGGGTCAGGGAGGGTGTGTCCAAATCTCTTGTAACACCACGATTCAATACATTCTCAATTGATTTCATTTCAATTAATCTCAATTCAATCCAATTTGCTATATTTCAATTCAATTATTTCCATTTAGTTTAGTAATTCCATTTCATTCAGTTCAAGTCAATTCAAATAAACTAAATTCCACTGACTCCAATCTGATCCATGCTTTCTTGGTGTCTTTAGCAATTTCTTGGGCCTACCAACTTCTAGGATGGAGATGGGGAAGGAAAGGAGTCAGTATGAACACCTCCGTGGGCCCTCACCTGGATCTGAGTAGAGTTACCACTGGAATGAATGTCTGGGTCTTTAGAGGAGAAAACATGAGGTGTTGGAAAGAGTATGGCATTGGAAAGAAAACCTGCCCTCATGTGGCTTCAGAGGATCTGAACCCATAATAGGCAGTAAGTAGGTGCTTACTAGTGAGTAAATGAATAAATGAATTTAAATGCTTATTGAATTAATGAATGAATTTAAATGGGCTAGTTTCTAAAGGTGAACTCTCCCCTACTCCATCCCCAAATCTGGCTTTCTCTGTGACCTTGCCAAGTCACAAATAGTCCTTGTCCTCCGGAGAGAACCGAGGAGCTATATGAGGCAGTCCAGATCTAAATCCTGGGGCTTGGATCCTGCGAGTCCTCCCGCCCTCTCTCCCTGGCTGAGGCTCTGCCCTGCCCAAAGAGCTCTTCCAAGGAGAAGAGCTGAGAAAACAATGCCCAGTGATTGGCTCTGACAGCCCCCCGAGGGCAGAGCTGCAGGTGAGCAGGTGAAGCCCTGATTGCAAGTTCCATGATGAGTCCAGAGGGATTGATTAGTTTGAGCCTCTTAAATCAAGTGGTTCCAAAATTCCCCAAGTGAGCAGTTCCCTCCTTTTGGCCTCTGTCCCAGGCCTCATCTTCTGCTTGCGCAGCAGCCACCCTCTACCATCCGATGCTCCCTTTTAACTCCCCTTGAAGTCCGTGAAATTTAAGGAGTTAAAAAAGAAAAAAAATATATCTAGCACTAACCATGTACCCGCGAGAATGCTGGACCTTCCTAACATCATCGGGGTAACCCCCATGAGATAATGTAATCACCACCCCTCACTGACAGCTGGCTTAGAGGGGAAAGTCGTAAACCTGAAGTGAGACAACTAGTAATAGCCAAAAGCTTTAAAGTCAAAAGAGATGATATAAAATTAACAGGATGAAAGGTGTACTGTGCACGGCAGCCCCTTTCCCTGCCCTCCTCAGGCCCTGGCATGCTTTGCAAGGCCCTAGCCACCATCCATGCCTTCGGAGGTTCATTGGTCTGATACCTGGGCTGCCTCCCAGACGTGGTGGGAGGATCTCTCTCCCCTCTCACCCCACAGCCGGCCCAGCCCAAGAAGCAGGCTCCAGTTCTGAACAGTAGTCAGTCCTGCTTGGGTTGAAGCTGTACCCTCTTGGTCAAGAGCTAGGTTCCCTTCTACAACTAATGGGTGAAGGTCAAGCAGACCTGATTTGGGTCTCATTGAGCAGAAGGTAGACCTTGTAGGCAGGCTGCTTTCTCCAGAATCTGCAGGACTTTTACACCCCCAGATACTCAGCTGTAAGAGGCCAATGCCCAGGTGACTCACCATTCTCTTGTCAGAATACATGGATTTGATCTGGGCGTGGTGGCACACACCTGTAATTCCAGCACTCAGGAGCCTGAGGCAAGAGAATCACTGTGAGTTCAAGGCCAGCCTGAACTGCACAGTGAGTTCAAGGCCAGATTGAACTACATGCCAAGACCCTGAATACACCAACTGAGGCCTATCCCAAGCCCTTTCCACTTCTGTAACAGAACTTGGGGATTAAGGGATTAATCTGCTACATCCTGCAGCCCACAGCTGCTCACTCTGTCACTCTCTCCTTGGTAATGCAGTTTTTAAGCAAATAAAACAAATGAAATAACAGTCAAAGAGAAACAGACAGCGGAATGGTGATTATGAGGGTTGGGAGGAGAGGAAGAGGAGGAAATGGGGAGACGCAGCTCAGAGGGTTCCGATTTCTAGTTAGGTAGAATGGTGAAGTCTAGAGATCTAATGCTCAGCACAAGGACTATAGTTAAAAGTCTTGTACTACACACTGAAAGCTTGCTAACAGATTTTAGGAGCTCTTACCAGGGGAAAAATAGGTAACTATGAGAGGTAACGGATACATTCATTTGTTGTAATTTCACCACGTCTATCAAAACATCATGTTGTTTACCTTACATGTATACAAAGAAGAACAAACTTTTAAAATTTTATTTTATCTTAATGGTACATTTTAGATGTACATAGTGATAACATTCAAGAACAAATTTTTAAAAATACCCATAAGGAGGAAGGAAAGGAAAAAAATAAGCAAGGTTGATTCAACACCTTTTAAGGTGGTTCTCAAACTTAAGTGCGTTTTATAATCCCTTGTAGTGACTATAGGAGAGACTAATTTGAGGACTTACTTCTAGAGATTCTCATTCATTCACTCTTTTATTCCTACTCATCAAGGATAGCTATAGGGGTTAGAAGCACAACAACAAGTCTCTACCCTCATGGAGTCCATAAGGGGGAAATGGACAAACCTGACAATAAAAAATAAGAAAATGTCTCATAGCAGTTCTGTGGGAAAACATTGAGCAGATTAAAGGAGTAGAGAGATCAGACCAGGAGTAAGTCTGGGGTATGAATTTTAAATATGTATATCAGGGTGTTCTAATACAACAGTTTCTGGACACTTTGCAACAGTGGCTTACTCTCCATTAAAACCTTTATGTGTTGATTCCATTTCATACGCACACTAGATAAGGTAGTAATTGTTATCATAACTTACATTCTATAACAGGTTCAGAGAAAAGAAGAATTTGCCAAAATTATCCCAGTTAATAAGAAGCCGAGTCTGGCTTCAGAATGTGCTCTGCAACAAGTAGAGAAAGAGTGAAAACTGTTCACAGCATGCCCCACTTTCCAGCCAGCACATCTTCCCGTCACCCAACACTGTCAAAATCTTCCCTATCAGCAAAGGACATTCTCACCCTTCCTCTCACTTGGGGCTCACCAGTCTGAGGAGGTGCTGCCTCTGCTTCCTTGTCCCCCCCATTATAGAGAAGCAGCCTCTGACAAGTCTCTGGGAGATACTTGCAAACCTGAGGTAGGTCCATCCCATTAGGTGCCAACACCTCAGTCAAGGGAAATGGTCTTACCAACATGCTAGGGAGCCCCCTGGGTACTCATGTGTTCAAACAGTGCTTTGGGATTTCCTGGGTCCCCTGGAATAACTCGAGCTACACAAGTGACCGGTACACTTTGTTCCCCAAACCCCAGCCGCCTTCTCATCCCCGATTGGCTTGGAATGCTCAGCTGCTGCCTAAAAATCTGCTCCCGTGTCCGATAAACAACGTCCAATGGTGAGGATATCAACCACAAAGGCAACAGCAATAATAAGTACTTAGAACAGTGTTTAGCACATGGTAAGCTTTCAATAAATATTTGTTTAATGAGGTGTTAAATGAATGAATAATTATAAGTAACAACTGCAACATTTGCTATGTTCCAGGTGCCATGTTAAACAGTTTTGTATGTCATTCTCAAAAGAGCCTTATGAGATAGCCACTGTTTTCCTTACCCTATTTCACATAAGAAGAGCAGAAACTTAGGTCAAGTTATTCTCTTGGCTTCACAAAGCTAGGAAGTGGTCAAGCTTGCATTTGGACCTGCGTCTGTCTAATTCCAAAGCTCAGGCTCTCAAACATGATCCATCATCAGGAAACGAGATGATATCATCATGATCTGCTTTGCAACTGGCTTTGCTGTTATTGCTACCAGCATTACACGACACACAGGATTAGGCTATTTTGAATATCAACACTGACTTGGATCAAGAACTTTCTCCATCTTTGGGTGGAAACTTGGAATTCTAAGGAGGCTCATTTTTAGGCCACCCCACTAATTAGTGGGCTCCCTTTACTCTTGGTGCCATCAATTTCTTCGGTCTGCTCATCACCCTACCCTTGCATTCCAGCAGATCTCCCAGTGTATCTGATCAATGTGGTTTTGTAACATGCCTGCAAAAATCTTTAATACTCCATCCATTGAGCCGTAAGTCTAGGTCCCTGCATATGGCCAGCTCCAGGTAGAGATAAATAATTTTTGAGGGTTTGGGAGGTAAGACAAAACACCTCTCGAGGGTTAAGCATTTAAGAAGCACAAAGGAGACCCAGAAGCCACCATGCAACTTCTTTCCCTTTATTCCCATATTCACAGAGCTCCAGGTACCAAATTAGGGACATCTTCCAAACACGTTCCGAAATCGGCTTCCTTTTAAAGCATAGCTAAAAAAAGACATGGCACTCTAAATGCCATCCCTTCCCATGCTGGTAAGCAGCTTATTGAGCCAGCGTGTGGCCACCTTAAGAGCCTAGAGAAGAGAGCCTGCTGCTGGGAATTATCTCTAGGGGTGCTGGGGAGTGGGCCAGCGAGTCACAGGGATGATAGAGAGATAGGAGCAGGGATGGCAAAGGACTAGCTCCATGGCTGACAGCGACAGGAATCCCTTCAAAGTAGGGTGAGGGGCGAGGGGAGAAAGGCAAGAGGTAGGCAAGGCGGGCAACATAGAATTTGACTATTGGAAAGAGGTTAAGTGTTTAATCCATGGATAAGAAAACAGAAGACTTGGAAGAACACAGAAGGAGAAACTTTTGAAAACGAAAGTCGACCAGCAGGAATGGTTTTGGCAGCTACACTAGAGAGTTCCTGGGGCTGTGGAGTAATGGTGGGGTCTCCTGTTTTATAGAGGAGGACACTGAGATCCTGAGGAGAAGGCATCTTGCTGAAGTTAACTTAAGATGTTAGCCTAAAAGTATAACATAAAGCCTGGTTTTTAGATCCTGAGTTTTGCTTACTTCACCCGCATGAAGCCATAGCCAGTTAACCCAGAAGGGGGCCTGTATACAAGCCAGGTCAATGAGATTTCCCATGAATGTTTAAATTAAGATGAAAGAGGAAAGAAGAGACACAATCTCTCTCTGGTGGTGGCCATGGAAGATGACTGGTGAGAACCATGGTTAGACCTGTTCTGTGATGCAGGGAGGAAACAAACACAAGAGAATAAAAATGTCATAAAACACAGGAGAACTGTAATTCTGATCAAATGGAGATCCCAATTCCAGTGTCCCTAAGACCTCAATGTACTTCTTGTGCACTTCTTACAAAATGACAGTGTCCTTCCAGTGAATTAATATCTTCTTGCCTGTGGTAATTTTATGCCCAAGGCTTTCCCTCCATTGGGTTGAACTGGATGATCACTAGACTTTTGCCTCTCATAACCAGTGGTGGTTCTTAAATATAGACTAGAATACTGCCTACATTCTCATTTTGGGACCCTAAGGCTAAAGGGGAGAAGAAACTTCCAGAATCCCAAGACAAAGAGTGTCTAATGAATATTCTTTATATTCCTTCTCACTTAGTCCCCCACCCACTCCTAATGCTAGCAGCAGAAATAATACATGTTTTCCCTACATTTATAAAGTATTTCATATTTTATCACATAGCAAACTTATAACACCTCTGCACAGAGGTATATTATTTTTGCCATTGTAATAGAAACTGATCTCCTGGTCTTTCTTGGCTTGAACTTCTAGTCTTCTCCAGGTATTCAGTCTATGCAAAAACCTTCCCAATCTCCATCCCCCCAAACAAGCCTTACAGCAAAAGTTTCAAATTCTGGAGTCTTTCGCACATATTCTTGAGTCAACAACCTCCAGGTTTAGGCAGGAGGTAACTCATGCTCAAAGAGCAAAGGCACCTCTACAGTAGCCACATTGGCTGCTTGCTGGAAACACTATAATTCAATTCATTTGCACAGTGTCTTCAGCTTAATAGCACCACAGCCTGGGGAATATATCCTGTTACGATGTCTGAAGTGCAAGATGTGTGGCCTCTGGCACCAGCAGACCCACCCCCTCCCAGTCTGGGTAGAAAGGAGGCCCCTGACACAAGTAAATGGTGGCAATCTTCCAAGGAATGTGTTATAATACAAGTGGGTTCCATGCTATCTGAGGAAAGAAAATGACAGATGACATACAGAAGTTCTGAGAAATTTTTCCATAGGACAACAGAACGGATCTTAAATCAACTCAGTTCCTTCACAGCTCTGTATCTCCAGCATGTCCATTTCTTTCTCTTTGGTGGGGGGGTGCTGCTGGGGATAGACTCAGGGCCTTGCGCTTGCTAATCAAGTGCTCTACCACTTGAGCTAAACCCCAACCCCTCTTCCTCTTGGAAATTTTCTCCTCATAGCCTTATTGTGTGAATTAAATGAATCAGTGCTTGCAAAGTGCTCAAAACAGTCTTTGGTACAACAGCTTTGGTATTCAATACCTATTAGTCACTATCATCATCTTCTTCACCATTAAAGGGCAAGTATGAGCTCATCAGAGTAACAGGTAGGGGCAGATGCTATAATCTGAGGAAATGATGCAGACTGTGTCAGAGTATCTCATACCAGAGTCTGGTGAGTTACCCCAGCTGTCTGCGAAGTCAAGTGTGTGGATGTCAGGAGTTGACCCACCAAAGCAGGTGTAACTAAACTTTTTAGGTACATGACAAGATGGGAAATATTTTAAATTAGGTTCTGTAAACCAAGAAGCAATGCCTTCAAATCTTTAAGCAACCATTCTCAATAAAAGGCTAATATGTTAGCTGATTTTTCCATTGCTGGGACAAAATATCTAAAATAATCAACTTAAACAAAGGAAAGGCTCATTGTGGCTCATGGTTTCAGGGGTCTTAGTCCATGGTCCCTTGGCCCTGTTTCTCTAGCCTGTTGTAGTACAGTACATCATGGCAGGAGGATGTCAAAAAGGAGGTCTGTTTAACTCATGGCAGCTGGAAAGCAAAGATATTAACAAGGCAATTCTGGGGTCAGAATATCGCCTTCAAGGACATTGTCACTATGATCTAACTTCCTTCTAGACACCACCTCTTAAAGGTTCTTCCACTTCCCAGTAGCAACACAGGCTGTGATCAAATATTTAACACATGAAATTTGGGGGTTATTTCTAAGTCATAGCATTCCACTCTCGACCCCCCAAAAGCTCATGTCCATTTAGTGCAAAATGCATTTAGTCCATCCCATCTTTAAAAATTTCCAAACTATTCCAGCATTGCCGAAAAGTCCAAACCCAAAGTCTCATGTGAGACTTCAAGCAAATTAAGCTGTGAGCCTATGTAAAGGAACAAAACAAAACCAAAACAAAAACAAGTTACATACCTCCAAACTGCAATGGTGTGGAGTAAATATTCCCATACCATAAAGACAAAGCACAAAAATAGCAAGGAGGGAGCAGACCAAAGCAAGACAAAAATCCAACAGAGTAATCTGATAGCTCCATCTCTGGCATGCAGGACACATGGTGCTATCATGTGGTCTCCAAATGTCTTGGAAAGCCACACCTCTGTGACCGTACCAGTGTAGCCCACCTGACCTCTTTTCTGAGCTGCCATCATTCAAAGACGCCAGCAGACATTCTGTATTGCTGGTGTCTCCCAAGCTCTTACAACTTTGTGACGCAACCTACCGGGGGCCACTCTGCAGGGACTCTGATCCTGCTACATAGCACCTGGCCTCTGAAGCTTTCCCCGGAAATCTCGGTGGATGTCTCTCTCACTCTGCAACCCCTTCATGCTGCACGCCTGCAAAAGCATGATCACATGGTCGATGCCAAGGTCTGCTGCTGGAGTAAGCTGCACTTGGCTCACTGGAACCACGACTGCAGTAGTGTCTGAGTACTTCGATAGCAAAACATGAGGAACCCTTTAGCATGCAGCCCTCGGAGATATTTCTGAACCACAGAAGCTAATGCTGGGCTTTGCTTTTTTTGAGACAGGGTCTTGCTGTGTAGTTCAGACTGGTCTTGAGCTCACTACGTAGCCTAGGCCTGCCTCAAACTCACAGCAATCCTCCTGCCTCTGCCTCCCAAGTGCTGGAATTACAGGTGTGCACCACTATGGCATTTTACATTTTAAAATATGACACTATGCTTTGTTCCTGGTACTCACAGACTGCGTGCTACCTTTGACCCATGGGCCATAGGTTGCCGACCTCTGCAACAGAAGAAGACTAGAGCTTGAGCTATAAAGGACGCCACAGCCTTGCCTAGCAAACTGAATGTTTTTAAACAAGGAAATGCAGAGTTTAAACAAAACTTCGAGGTCAGTTTCACACGTGTCAAATCGAACTAGAGAACAGATCGGGGGTGAAGAGGAAGG
Source organism: Hystrix cristata (assembly GCA_004026905.1). Classification (NCBI taxonomy): domain Eukaryota; kingdom Metazoa; phylum Chordata; class Mammalia; order Rodentia; family Hystricidae; genus Hystrix; species Hystrix cristata. Next base: position 10,360 of record PVJO010009805.1, read on the forward strand.
AAGAAGTATAAGTTGACTATCCAATTCGAAAATTACTATCATTGCAATGGATGTGGTATTTGTACAGGGTCACTATTGATGAAGACGCTGAAAGATATTTAAGGGCAAAATTAACATAACTGGTTGTCTAGATTAAAGCAGTAAGAGGGAAAGAGAAGCAGAACTCTCAATGCATCTGCTTATCCAATGACAGATTGACCTCTTCTCAGGGTAGAAGTGAGTGCCCCATCCCCAGAAGCATTCAAACAGAAATATAGATTCCTGCCTGACAGGCGTTCTGTAGACATCGATGGGTGGAGATAGGAAAAGATAGAGTCTCTCCAAGTTCAGAGGGTCCATGATCCTCCTGTTTATCACTAAGAAGAGCAAATGATTTGTTTGGTCAATAAGAATACAGACAAACTTCACCTCTTGATACAAATCACCTTAATTTTGCATAAAGCTGTCTGTTTTCTAAAGTGCTCTCATCCATCGCCTCTCTGAGGTGCCTGGGAAAGGAAAGAAACTTGAAACATGTTAGACAAATGTGAGACTGTGTTATCATTATCATTATTATTTTAGAAACATGGTCCATTTGAATGTAACACTTCTTTACCTTATTTCAAATTTATTGTGGTTGCTCTAACTTGGGACCACTGAATTATTCATTCTCTACACCCCTCTCATCTGGAAAGTACTTGGCAGGTTGCAAAAATATACAAATGTTTGTCAAATCCTCATAACCCACCAAGGGCTGGCTTGGAAAGCATTTCCCTCACACAGCCTTCCCCTTTTAATGGCAAGGGAGATTCACTCATCTCACTGCGATAAAATCAGTGTCATTAATAGTAAGAGTCACCATTTATTCGGTATTCCTTGGGACAGACATTAGGCAAGACTCCTCTTCACTACCCCTCGCCAGAATCTGATACACGTCATGGCAGAGCCCACTTTACAGATGAGAAAGCTGAGGCTTAGAGAAGTGAACCTGCATGCTCAATGTTCGAATAATGCTTCTAACAGCAAGTTAATTTTAATAATGTTGTCAGGCACAGAAAAACGTTTTTGTGTATATTTACTCAAAAAAGGAATATCTGGGGCTGCTTAGTGTGCCAGAACTGGTAATGCAGACTTTGTCACAACTGTCTCTCGGCCACAGGGCAGCTCTGGGAAACGCAGGCCTCCGGGCCTCTGAGGAGAAGCAAGCTGGCTTTCTGGCTCCCCAGGCTCCAGTCGACAACGCGGCTACTAGCCAGCAGAGGGCAGCTGCGGGAAGCCGTCCAAGGACAACCTCCGCCCCCATTAGAGCTAATTAAACCGCGCGAGAGATGAGGGAGTTCATTTCTGCAGGATGAAAGCAAACAGAAATACTCCTGGGTTGAGGAGGCAGGAGATCAGCAGGGAAGCGTGCTTATCAGCTTCCCAGAAGCCGGCTGGACGGTGCCGCGGTGGCTGCCGGCGAAGGACCACCGGCCCTGGGAACCAGACTCCGGGGCTCCTACTGAACGCCTCCTACCTCAAGCAAGTTCTGGCCCAGGGATAAAGATGCTGTGGAGCCGCCTCAGGGGCTGGAGCTGACGGGACAGCTTACTGAAGCAGAAAAACGGACCCAGACATACCAGTAGATGCGTAGGATGCCCCCCACCACCACCAAACGTGTGCTCACCCAACAGTAAGAAACAGGAACATTTAGGGCGACCAGCACTTTCAGCCTGACTTGTAGTGATAAAATACAACCCCCGAAGCAATCCAGATGGTGGGTTACTCGTCCCCCGAATATGCATAGGAGCGCATGTCCACCAGCACAAGTCTATGGATGTAGCGCGCGTGCGCGCGCACACACACACACACACACACACACACACATACACACACACACACACCCCACTCCCGGAACAAATGCAAATGATTAGCCACCAGTGCATATGCATACTGAGGTAGGAACCACTCTGATCTGAATCCAGAAAGCCTTCCTTCCAGTCCCAGCCCCACCACGCATCTGTGTCACTTTGATCAAGCTACCAAACCATTCGGAAGCATGCTGAGGAGATAGCTCGGTCTGGTATCTCCAACCCACACAGTTTAGAAGCACTGAGTTCCAAGTCAAGTTTCGAAGAAGCTGAAACCACTCCCCATTTTCTTACCAAGTTTCCAGCGCTGGAGGAGGTAGCAGCCGGGTGAGCCGGTCCAGCTCCCCATCCCTGACCCATTTCATGTCACATCACAGGGAGGTCCTCACCTGTCTGACAACCTGGATGTCTTCATCTCATTGTGTCTATGGTTTTCTTCAGATGAGCACAGTCTAAGTGAATATGCAATTTCTTTTTCTACTCTCCTTTTCTCACTTCACTTCAGTAGAGAGCATAAGAATGTCATGAACATGTTCTAAATGGCCTCGGCATGTTTCCTTACAGGGGTATCTGTACCCCTCTAGTTTGCTATTTAGTCTCCTCTCCCCTCCTCTGACTATAAATAAAATTCTAGGGAAAAAAATCTCCATGCCTATATCTTTTCTCTATTTCTGGCTTCTTTCTTTAGAAAAAGTCCCTAAAATTAAATTACTAAAATTGAATCACATTTTAAGCACACTGCTAAATTGTTTTTTCCAAAATGGTTGCACTGGATTACATGCCTACCAGCAACACATGGGTGTCTCTACATCATTGCTTTCTCACGAGCATTGGCCAGCCCTAGCCTTCTTGTTTCAGTTTAAATTTTGCTAATTCAATAGGACAGAAGAGAGAAAAAAAGAAAAATGTTATCTCATGGCTTTAATAAGGTTTTCTTTGATTATTGGAGAGGGTGAACATTTTTCTTGTGTTTGTTAACCAGTTGTATGTATTTCTTCTTTAGAGAATTGTCTGTTAGTGCCCTCTACTCACTTATCTGCTGGGGTCTTACTGAATTTAATTGATTTTCATGTGCTCTTTACATAATAAAGATAGTAATCCTTTGTCATATTTGCTGTGAGTATTTCTCTAGTTTGTTTTATGTCTTCCACTTCGTGGTTTCTTCTATCACTTCTAAGCTCATACAGCCACCCCGTTCTCCAGAGACTTGATAAATATTCATTTCTAATTTCCGATTTCTTTTCCTCTTGGGATCATTTGACTATAAGCTTAAGATTCCATGAAACTATAAATATGTGATTCTGTGCTTTCAAGTGAGCACTTGCAGGTCTGGGTTATCTTTGTTGGTACAGCTTCCTTGCATATTTCGTATTTCTTCTTTACTCCTCCAATCCTTTAGATTGCAAGTTCTTTGAAGGCAAGGACTTTATCTGTCTCATTCCACGTGTGTCTCAGGAGCCCAGCACAGTGCCAGGCACACAGTGGATACGTGCTAAATGCCTGTTGTCAAATTATCTGCCCAGTCTGTTCTGGGCATGTGAGAAGACTCCAGTTCTGGCCCCATATTGAAGCATGAAGAACACATGGTCTGACGTGTGCTACCACTCGGGATAGCAGAGAGGGCAGGACTAGACAAAGAGCTAAACCGACACTATGACAGGGCATGGCATATAGAAAACAATAGTCCAGCTTGCCAAGTGTACAGTTTTGTGTGACTGTGCCAGCAGATGTGACTTGAAATGGAAGTTGAACCTGATTAAGGAAGAGCTCTGAAGTCAGATTTGGACTTTCAACCACAAAAAATTCCAGTCTCCACAATGCAACCAAGGCGATCTTATTAAAAGGTAAAATTGCATCGTGTTGTCCTCCTGCCTTTCACTCTGCAAGGTCCCTGTTTGCAGTAGGATAGAGTTGGAACTGACCATCATCCCCCGGGCCCTGCCTCCTTCCTCCACCATGGTTCCCACCACGTTCCTTTTACCCACATACCAACCCCCTTGCTGTTCTCCAGTTATGCCAGCAGACCTAGATCAGTGAGCTGGAAATGAGTCTGGCAGGACCCGTAGGTGACGCTGAATTCGCCTGGCCATATTAAATAAACTCATGGGTAGCTGGAGCCACAAAGGGGTGGGGGTGTGAGGAGGGTCGGGTGCGCGTTTCAGAAAGACAGTTCTGCTGGCAGAGTGGAGAACGGCTTGGATCTGGAGAAACCAGCGAGAAGAAATGACGTTACATGAAAATGACGGACACGAGAAGCTGTTTTAAGGGGAGGCTTTGACCCGGGGAAAGACAGAGATGGAAAAATACTGTGCAGCGGTATTGTAAAGGAAGGAGAATCTACCAGCATCCTAACGAGACAATAGTAATAGTTATATCTCCTATTTATGAAGCACTTTAACTCCCAGAGGCGTTGGCGTTATTCCATGATCCTCACCACCACCATCCAGAGAAGGCGAGGCACAGGCCACTGTTACCATTTCACAGATGAGAAGCCTAAGGCTCCGGAAAGTCAGCCCAAGGCCTCACAGCTTAGCAGGAGTAGAGGCAGACAGCAGCTGAGGCCCCTGCTCACTCCTCTCTGGCTGGCGACCTGTCAAAGCCCCGCCCCTCTCAGACGCCCTCCCCCGACTGACTGCGGCAGGGAAAATCATGCCTTGGGGTCAATGATCCAGATGAATAATCTTCTCTGGCCTTTTGTCCCGGAAAAGAGAACTACAGTGTCACTTCCTTCTTTAAGAGAGTTAAAATATCACGAGTCAGAGAGGAAGCATTTGCCGCCACATTAACAGTAAATGCTATTTGCTCCCGGTGATATCTCCACATCTGACTTTTCCTTTCCTCCCCCGTGGCTGATATTACAACAAAATGGAACAAGGAGCAGAAGAAGGAGGAGATAAATAAGCGTTGGGCAGAGACAGGGAGTGACGCCTTTGTTCAAGGAGGCAGACAGGCTGAGAGACCCAGATGTCCTCATTCCCCTCGGAGACAGAGACAGCGACATCTTTATTGAGGTAGCAATTACTGGCAGCTCGGCAGGAAGCCGGGCCGGGCCCAGTGGAGGAGTGTCTGGACGCATGCGCAGGAGGGGTGGAGAGAGGGCCCTGGAATAGCCTCCGATTCTCCTGGATGAAAGCGCTCACCACCCTCCACACTGGCATACACGAAGCTTGCCCATTGTTTAAAACCCATCTGCTTCCTACCGCTTAGATAAGTCACGCTGATCATTTTAATCCAGAGCTCCTACATATCAGTCGTGATGTTTTAGACAGGGAGAAAGAAGTAGAAGGCAATAAGGACACACGAACCTTCCCCTCCTTTACCTGGGAACAAAGCACGGGTGAGGAAATAGTACAGAGAAAGGTTCCCAACCAGGAGGCCCCAGAAGGCGCTTCCTCCCCATCATCAGTCTGTTCAGCTTTTTCCAGCAAGGGTCACCCCAATGCAAGGAGACAGGCCACGTGCGAAGCCTCACATATGATCGCTACGGTGGTCCCAGAAGGACTTTGCTACTCAGAAAGAGTGTATAGGAAAACAAGTTAAGCCTGAGAGAATCAGGTTCCAAAACCTGCCTCCCCAGAGGACAACAAACAAGGAATTCCTTCTGGTGGGAGACATCTGTCTACTGATCTTCCTCTTCTCCTTGATTGTTTTCTCTCTTCTTTCCAATCTTTCTATCTTCCTGCAACTCTTTCACTCGACTCATCACTTCCTATTCTTTCCACCATTCTATTTTCCTTTTTCCTGAATCCAAATCACTATTTTTAGATAAACTTGCCGTGTTAGAAAAAATAGGTTCTTCCTCTGCCTCTCATTTCAAGGCATATTGCCTAAAATCATTACAAAGACAGTTCAATATTTTCTTGGAGCCATTCAATGTATATTTGTATTTAGGTAAACAGAGGCACCATTTTATGGTAAAGGAATGTGTGTGTGTGTGTGTGTTCTGTGTGTGTGTGTTCTGTGTATGTGTGTGTATGTGTGTGTGTGCGCCTTCCACTGGAAACAAAATGGAAGTGTTAACAATTCCAAATCCACATGAACACACTCCTACAAGGAAGGGTCCTCCTAGAAGGAAGAATTCTACGAAGCAGGTCTACTTTTGATAAATGTAATGACCGTTGAAAATGCCGACAGCAGGAGAGATGAACTCAAAGGGATTTTTTTTAAAAGATAAGCTCCGTTACGACTTAGGAGATGGGAATGGATCGGAAGATGATTGCCATTGGAAGGATGGTTTATTATGTTCACGTACTGGAGGTTGAGAGTGCACACGACACCGTGGCAGTCTACATGGGAAAGAATCAGAGTTGGCGGGCAGGCAGGGAAAGGCAGAAGAAAACACAATGATGAAACTTTGTGGCGATTTCCGTGGGAAGGACTGGATGAGACACCTCAGCAGGTTTAGAATTGGCCGGTTTATGTAGTTTCAGTGGGCTCCAAAGCACAAGGCTGACTTTGTATCCTGCTCCCTGGTTCTGGGTTATTAGGAGACTGCGATAGTTGCCCAAACTCAGAGCGTAAGAGCCCAGTAAAGAAGAGGCTGGTGTGGGCTGGTGACATAAGGAAAACACTCTCAGGAGAATCCTTTACTGTCTCTAGGAATTGACCAGCCCTGAGACCAGCAGCTGCTCTGGGGTCAATGAAGCCGCAAAATGTCAAAGCATCAAAAATACAGAAAATGAAGATATATGATTATTTCAAACACCAGCCTTCTAAGGGAGAGAGTCAAGGTAAGATGGAGAGTGGAGAAGAAAGGTGTACATTTAAGCAAAGGGAGAAGAGGCAGAGTGAAGAAAACAGCTCATTAGTGTGTGAGTGTTTCATGTAGGTCAAAGAAAGAGACAGAGAAAGAGGGAGATGGAGAGGAGACAGCTGCCATAAAGAACGGGACAGGTGGAGAAAGAACAAGTAAAGACACTTCCTAGAAGGTTTTGCTACATGGCAGACTTGCAAGCCTCCCTTTATGAAATTGACATGGTTAAGAATATTTTTGTATTTGCAGAGAGACTGGTGTAATACTCATGACTGACCTAGGATACCACACTCATATTTGTTATCTATATTCAAGTCCAGCACGACTGTTTTCAAACTTTTATGGGCCATGGACTCTTTCCTACAATTGAGACCTTATGCAGACATCCAGTCCATAAAGAGGACAATCAAAAATACTCTAGCTGGAGATGAAATGTTCACATCCATCCTACCAGCCCAGCTCTTCTCAGCCCCTACAGCAGCCTGGGTTCGATAACCATCACCAAGAATGAAAGTGCAGATCTTCCCTAAGTATAATTTGGAAAGCTTTGCTCTGGGCACTGACAAACCTCACAGACTGGAGCCAAACATTTGGGCAGGTTTGAGTTACACTTGAGAACAGTTTCCATCCAAGATAGGGTCTCTTTCAGGCACTCTAAAGGGGCGCCACTCTGGAGAAGACCCACATATCTGCATAAATGCAGTCCAGGGAACAGATTAAGAGAATATGCTTTTTCAAATCCATGAATCTGTGTTTGAAATTTACCACTGATTGTTAGCAATTTCACTATCCTTCTACGTTTATTGCACCATAATTCACACCAGCCAAAATAGGAATCAACTTAAGTATCAATGGATGAATAAAGAAAAAGTGGTTTATATATGATGGAATACTATTCTGCCCATAAAAATACACAAATACTATCATTTGGGACAACATGGATGAACCTAGATGGTATGACATGAAGTGAAATAAGCCAGGCACTGGAAAACAAACATCACAGGTTATGGTTTGGATAAGTGTCCCCAAAGGCCCTTGTGTAAAGGCTTTGCCCCAAGTGGCACTGGCGGGAAATGGTGGAATTTTTGAGGGTAGGGACCTTGTGGCAGGTCCTTAGATCATTGGCAGGGATTACAGAGACCCAACCCCTTCTCTTTTGCCTCTCTTGCTTCCCAGCCATGAGGTGAGTAACTTTCTCCACTATACAGTCCCCACCATTGCCATCCGGCAGCTCCATCAAAGCCCCAGAAGTCTGTCCTTTCTTGAACTAGAGTCTTCAAAACTATGAGCCAAAATAAACCTTTTTTTCCTCCAAAGTTATTATTTTAAGATATTTTATCATAGTAACAGCTGACTACTATATTACATGCTCTCACTGATCAGAATCAAAAAGGTTAGGGGTGTAGCTCAATGGTAAAATGTGTGCTTAGCATTGAAAGGACCTTGGATTCAATCCCTGGCACTAAAAATAAAATAAAATAAAAATAATCGATCTCATAAAGATAGGAAATATAATGGTTCTTAACAGAGGCTAGGGAAGTCAGAAGGAGAGAGTTGATCCAAGCATACAAAACTATACTTAACAAACAAACAAACAAACAGAAAAGAAATCTATTGTATAGCACAGTGATTATAGCTAATCACAACAGGGTGTATTGTTCTGGTGGACTTATTATTGTAGTCAGCTTGAGCCAGAACGCCCAGCTGGACTAAGTTGGTGTGATTCCAGGAATAGAGGATCCACCTGAAGATTGCTGCTGACACAACATAAAGGAGAACGGGATGAGAAGACAGGTGACACGGCTGTTTCCCAGGAGAAGCTCTGCTGTAGCTGGTTCTCTGAAAGGGACTTGGCTAGTCCCCTTGTAGAAGGAGCTGGGAGCCTTGCTGTCGTCAAGGATGGCTGCTGTTGCTTCGGGGGAGCTTTGGTCTTCATCTCTGCTGCGAGCATCGTATCCTGGTTCCAGTCAAGATTTCTTCAGCCATCATCTGCAGATGTGGACGTACACGGGACAGTGCTGTGGGCTCCCAGCCCTTGATTGGATCTTTCGGGTCTCCAGTGCCTCATTCGGCACGCTTCCTGCATTTGGCTTACGGGTAAATGCTGTAACTTGTAAATGTCCTGTATTAAATCTGCTCTCTTGCAAACCATTAGCTCTAGAAAGGTAACTAATACAATTGCGTCTGCGATAAATGGTGAAAGGAGATGTAACTGTTCTTACTACATGCACACAAATTACACTTACATAATTTCATATACAAATCAGCTAGGTTTCAGCATTTTAAGATATATTGTATACAATAAATGAATAAAAATTTATCTATCAATTAAAAATAAATGAATAAAGTAGCAAACACACATATACAAAATTACCGGAACCAAAAGGGCCTTGGTTTCTTAATCCTTAAAATAGACTGGACATCATGGAAACTATTGCATGATAATCAGTATCAAACCAGAAAATGGTCTTACTAGAGTGTTGAGTCTTGTTCCATAAATGTAGACTATTATGAGCATCTGTTTAGTATTATTCTTCAAAGGAACTAGCAAGTCATAGCAATCTGGCTTCCACAAGACCTTTCTATCTCTCAGAGACGTATAAAAACACAATAGGTTATAAGATGGTTCTGGGTTGACAAATTTGGGAGATGTTTAAAGATGAGTTTGAGGCTGCTCCACAGAGATACTGCAAAGTGAGTTAACTGATTAAATGAAGGCTTAAATTACAGAATTTTCCTGGGTCTATTTTAATTTTAGTCTTGAGGATCTAAGTGTTGTGGCTCTGTAATTCTACTCTTTTTTTTTTTTTTTTTTTTTTTTTTGGTGCTGGGAATCAAACTCAGGGCCTTGTGCTTGGAAGGCAAGCACTCTAACCACTGAGCTAAATCCCCAGCCCGTGGCTCTGTAATTCTAACCTCACTGCACGACGAGACTTTCTAATGTTGAAATTCTGTAAATGTCCGGTTTTGATAACACAGCTCTGATGAAGGTTCAGACTCATATTTCTTGCGGGCAGGTTGAAGGTAGAAAGATGGGAAGGATGGGGTCGGCAGACGTCGCTCTGGGGATCTACCAACTTGTCTTTTGCAAGGCTGCCTGCTCTGAAATCACTCAGGTAGATGAAACTTCCTGAAATATTCACAGATCACAGGCAATCGATGCTTCCCAACCCAATTAGAACCTAATTTGGGGAAGTATGCTTTTCTGAAGAGGTTCATTAGGCAAACGTCACCCTCCCCTCAATTTTGCAGGTCAGGAAAGATGGATGGGCCCAATATGTAGGCACTTGACTGCTGCCCTGGGGAAAGACAGATGTGTTCGATGAGATGGGAACACAAATCACTTCATTTTTGGAATCGCAAGTCACTGGCTAGGAAGCTGGTGTCTGGACACACTCTCTCACACATGAGTTTGTCCAGGAAAGCATAGGGAACACCACCACCCTCCCACCATGCAACCCTAACATTTAAGAGGAACTTAGAAGTCTCTCAGCTTAGAAAAGAGTCCCCTACACCCAGACCTTGACCACAGGGCTTGAGCAAAGGAAGAGTAGAAGATGCTGTCATCTCCCGTGAAACCCATCCACTCTCATAGAAAGTCGCTCCTGCAACATACTCTACCGATCTCCGTGTTCTGTTTCAAACAAAGTTTTACCAGGTGGAGTTAAAAGACAAAACAGACTTTTTACTCTTTGTCCTTTGGCTAGTTCAATGTTTTCTTCTGGTTTCTCTTCTCAAGAGAAAATACTTAGCTCTCTCAAATGCATTTGATAGTACATGCTTCAAAGCTACTCACCCTTCTGGTCTATGTGCCATCACTCTGGTTTTGTTTTTTTGTTTTTGTTTTTGTTTTTCTCTTATGTATTTTCTTTTTAGTTGACACATGATAATTGTACATATTTATGGAGTACAGTGTAATATTCAATACATGCATGCAATGTGTTTGATTGAATCAGGGTCATTAACATTTCAGTCTCCTTATACATTCATCTTTGTGTTTGGAGGCTTCAAACTCCCCTCTTCTAATTCCATATAAAATACGTCATAGGTTGTTGCACACTGTGCTACTCTACCCTACTTTGCTGAGGAACAGTAGAAACTTTCCCTCCAATTTAACTGTACCTCAGTACCTGCTACTTTATTAGCCAAACTCCCTTTATTTTCCTGCTCCGGGCCTCACTCTTCCTAGCCCCTAGTAATCACTATGCTACTCTCTTCTGTTTTGTACCACTCACTTCTGGATACACTCTTCTTGGTCTATCCATCTTCTAAAGTATGGTGTCTCAAAATGCAGACAATTCTCCAGTTTCACCTGGCCATTACGAAGTAGAGCTGACCTAGTTCTCCCATTCTGGGCATTACATGACAATACCCAGATAATAGATACCTTTTATGGAGTGTAAGTATGTGCTAGATTTATGCTAAATGCTATTATCTTTACTATACCCCTGCAAAGGGGGCATTATCTTCATAGTACACATGAGGAAACCAAGGCATGGAATAATAATCTAGTCATCTGGCCAACAGCATGTAACTATGATTAATTTTAGTACTTGAATCTAGAACTCTAAGACTATTAGCCCCTATTCTACTTTGTTTCTGAGATCTGCCATTTACAATAAGATTATAACATTTTACAGTTTTACAATAAAGATGCTGTATGACTAGTTCTCTATATCTCAATGTCTAGCCCAACTGAAATGTTCTCAGGTTAGGTTCACATCACTTGATGCTAAGTTTTTAACTTAAAAATTTTAAATAAAGACCAGAAGTTCATGTATCTCTTAAATTTTATTTGTGTTGTCTCTAATTATTCTGCCCATTGAGATAATTTTGAGTTTTTATTTTGTCACCTGATATGTTTGCAATATCTGTACAAATATTTGTGTTGATGAAAGCCAGTTGAGGACAGAAATTTGTACCTTATCAAGGCAAAGATAGTGCTCATTTAACCACTAATTGATGCACCAGGGGAATCTAGACCAGTCATTTGCAAACCAAGATGATCTTCAGAATCAACTGGAAATAGATACATAGATACATAGATAGATAGCTGGAACTCTTCTCAGGATTCCAATCATCTTTCAAGTTTATTCACACTGATCTAATCAATACCATTCTAACTTGTGTGGAATATGTAACAGGAAACTTGACCAACTCATGTGATGAAAGCAAGACATATCATACCTTGAATTCTTCTGTCACATATACTCATAAAAAGAAAAAATTGGATTGCTTTAATATATAATTTATAAATATTTAAATTGGTAAAACTCAGAATTACTTTGTAATACTTGAGGAAGTTCAGGATGAATACTTTTAGAGTCACTAATGAGAAATAAATGTTTAATTGCAATTATAGATTAATTTCTGATTACTTAGTACTGTATATAATTTTACCAAAGAAAACACAGAGATCTTGGAGAACTAAATGACTTTCTCAGGGTCATGCAGAATCAGTAGCAGAATGTAAATTAAACTGAAAATGATGATTTGAGCTCATTACTCTTTCCTATACAGCATGCTGCACCTTAAATTTGTACTTGACTTCAGAATTCATTTGGGTTTTGTTTGATTTACTACATATCAGATGGCCTTTCTCATTCAGTTTTGCTTTCTCTGATGTAGAAATGAATTGGCATTCACGGAGCACATGTGAGGAATGATGGGGAGGCTAAAGGAAGGAACGATTTCAACCACATTCTAAAAGATGCAAAGTCAGGTGCAAATTTAAATTATTTTGAAGAAAAGACACAGACACAATGTTAAGTTAAAAAATTGAGAAGGCAGCAGAAAGTGATTTTTGATGGCCGACTTTTCTTGGTGATCTTGGATAAATGGAGAAACTTTTACAAGAATCTAGACTGTGGTAGCCTTGGGAACTTCATTTTGCTGTGGAAATGTATATCTTTAATAAAAATAAATGACAGTTATACTCGTTTTAAAATCTATATCCGAAAGTTAATTATCTTTTGATTTTACAGCACTCGGGATTGAACTCAGAGCATCACGCCTGCTAGGCAAGCGCTCCTCCACTGAGCTACCCCTCCAGCCTTATTATATCAAGTGTTTTAGAGAAAAGCTAAAGGAAAAATAAGGTTATAAAGCCACATTGTTGTAAGACCAGAAAATATTTGATGACGAAAACATGTCTAACCATTACTGCCATGATGGCAACGATAGTCACAAGAGTTACTGAATTTTTGTTGTGTATCAGGTACGAGGCCAAGCTCTTCTTACATGTTCTCCAGTCAGTCTCTACACTGCACTGAGGAAGCAGACAAGGGTCCTGTTCACAGAAGAGGGTAAGTGTCCTCAGATAAATGTTGTATGACACTAGGGCTTGCGACTACACTTAATTTGACATGAGACTCAACTTATAAAATATCAAAAATATTTAAGTTGAATAACTGAAAATAACAATGGCTTAGTACCTGTGCCTATTCTTGTTATCTCAATTTAGGACTGTAATATGCAATGCTCTGACATTAGCATACTTCTGACTCATTTTTTCTCTTCACTGAAACTACAGAAAGAGATAATTGATGGAAAATTACTATTTTTCAAAGTACAGAGTTAACAAATAATATGAAAAGGCACAAACAAAAATAACTTTTTCCTATATGGTCACTGAAATTATTTTAAGGATTCCATCTCATGGAAACACATTCCCATTTCAAATTTTGACATTCTATACACATAATTGTAAACTTTCTCCAAAATTATTCGTTGTGTCAGAATATCTTGTCATGTAATTGCATGCACTTTTTGCCAGCTGAAAAATGCCATTCCACACTTTTTGGCACGTTATTTTCTATATACAAATCCATTAACCAGAGAAGGGGGGTATATATTAGATGTCTATTAAATTTTAAACACTTGCCAAGTATTAACCCCTGTCACCCTCATGAAAACCCTACAAGGATCTTCAACAAGAAAAGAGAGAAGTATAGTCCAGAAAGGCTAAAAAATATGCCCAAGGTCACCCCGCTTATAAGTAACCATGATTTAAATTCCATAGCACAAATTCTTTCATCAACTGCAAGCTTCCCCTGAAGCTAAGCTCAAAACCCAGAAAACCACATGGTGGATTCCAGGCCACACAGCAAGTCATGGTGGTTTCAGGTTGAAAACCAAATCTGAGTCCTATAGGACTGGGGACTCTGCCTTATTGATACTTCTTTTTTGTAGAAATTCAAGATGAATTTCGATTGAAATGATGGATTCTCATGCAGGTTGCTTTCTGACATACAAATACCAAAGGAGAGAGTGTCAACAACACGGTTGTTTTCAAGATCATTTCAGAAAGTGAATTTGTTGGCCCACCTGTAGAAACATATATGCAGGAAGTAACGAGAGTGATATTTAATGTATGGATCTCTGGGGAACTAATTTATGTAGGGGAAATGCCCAGGAGACCTGCAAGTAAATCAGGGAGCATCTATGTAGTCAGAATTCTAGTTGTTGGAGCTAACAAGCCCACCTTCTGTGTTCCCTCCTTCTCTGTGCTTTTCAAACAAGACGTGCTAAGCTGCAGAGAAGAAACAGCAGAGCTGAAGAGCCAAGAAGTTAGGGTAAAGGAAAAGGTGTTTCTCTCCAGGCAGCACATTCTGCTGTACTCGCTGAGTTCTTCCCAGTCGCACTGCTCCCTGCCTCCCCTTATCTCTCACATGGCCATTACATGAGCCTCCTTCCGTGTTGCCCTGAATCAGTCATAATCCTGCCAACCAGTTCTCTGTGCCAGACAGCAGCCAGAATAACTCTCTTTAAAGTTGAAATTACAATCTGTCCCTCCCTTGTTGAAACCTCTCCAGTCTCCTTTGTCCACAGGATAAACTCAGCTTTCAGCATGGCCCTTTGGACCCTGCACATCTGCTTCCTGTTTCTCCACTGTATCTTTCCTTCCAAAGGTTGGCTGCATTTATCAAGGCTAGTACTAGGGTGAGGCGAGTGAGGCACTCACCTCAGGAGCAAAATGGAAGAGATGCCAAAATACTGAGTAATCAAGATAAATAACACATGAATTCAATATTTTAAAAAATCACAATCAATGCAAAGAAACCCATGATGAGCAAAATATCAGAAGTTTAAAAAAAATTTCTCTGCCAAGCCACATTTGAGCCTGAGGCAAAAGAAAAAAATCAGTAATACTGATTCTGTTTTTATTTAAACTTTTGATATTTTATTCATCATG